>JAVJIF010024694.1:0-50911 GCA_038442645.1 Agave tequilana | reverse complement strand
TTGAATACGAGTTGGAACCAACTCATTATTCTCATTAGTAACAACTGTGACTTCAGACTTTAAGCACAACTTTACTGGACTAATCCACTGACTATCAGAGATAGGAAAATGATACCCTATCTAACAATTTCATGACCTCCGCTCTCACTACCTCTTTCAAAGTAGGGTTTTAAACGCTTCTGTGGTTCTCTCGAGATTTTGGCATTCTCTTCAGATGAATTTGGTGCATTACCACAGAGGGGCTAATTCTCTTGATATCTGCTATGGTCCAGCTCATGGCTTCTTATGTTCCCCACGAACATTTAGCAACTTTTCTTCTTGGTCCTTGTCTAAATGGGAAGAAAATACCACAGGCAAGGGTTCTGACTCACCTAGGAAGGCGTATTTTAACATGTCTGGTTAAAGGCTTAAGCTCCAACTTGAAAGGCTCGATGATTGATGGAATAGGAAGTTGGCAATAGCAAGGGTTCTATGTTAGGTCTCCATAGGTTGGTATCTATGATAGGAACAGAATCTAACATTGCGTGACCTCTTCTATAAACTCTTCTATGTCAAAATTCATTCCAAAATGGGCTAAGTATTTCTCCAAGGGGTCTTCATAGCAAGACTCTTCAAAGGTGTGATTGACTGGCACATCAATCATGTGGACCTCATCATAGTCGTCATTAATTGTGGTTGGGAACTAGTGTGAAAAACGTTTAGCTCAACTGTCATATTCTCAAACGACTAGGTCATGACTCCATTCCCAAATCTAATAACAACATCAGCAGTAGTAAGGAATGGTCTCCCTAAAATTACAAGAGGGAGTAATTGCTTGGATCTCTAACTGGTTCAGTGTCTAAGGCCACAAAGTCCGCAGGGAAATGAATTCATTGACATTCAAAATAACATCCTCAACAATTCTCGGGGACCTTAACTGACATATCTGCTAGAAGCAATATAAGGTTAGCGGGTTGCAATTCTCCTAAATCTAATTGTTTGTACATAGAATAGGGTAAGAGGTTTACACTTGCCCCTAGATCTAATAGAAACCGATCCATAACCTAATCTCCTATCCTAACAGAGATAGTTGGACTCCCCAGATCCTTATACTTGGGTGCAATAGGTTGTTGAATGAGACATGATACTTGTGTAGCAAATGCAGCTTCACGAGGCACAGACCTTTTCCTCTTGACGGTGGTTAGGTTGGCATATGGAGGAATCTGATTGATGGCATCCAAGAAGAAAATATTGATTTGGACGTTTTTGAAAACTTCTAAAATTCTCTCACAGTGATTTTCTTCCTAGGTGGTTGAAAACATTGAGGAAATGGGGCTTGGGCACAAAGGATTTCTCTTGATTGTCAACAACATGGTTATCTTTCTTTGTTGACTCCTTTAGGTACTCTTTTTCTTTTTCATTGACAACATTAGGATTGTTTGGTGGAGCTTGAACTTGATAGTCACTCTCTTGGCCGATCATAAAGTGTGGATAGCTTGGACTTCACGGTTTGAACCATAACTAATTTCGAACTGGCCTGTAGGAGTATTTTGAGGAGCAGGTTATCCTTTTGGGTTGAGCACAGTTTGACCAGAAAAATGTTCTTTCTATCTCTACCTAATAGATGCAGCTAATTGTTCTATCTAAACCTCCAGCCGAGCTATCGTCTGATTCTGATTGTGAGATATTTGGGTTTGAGTTTGATTAATTATAACTTGGCTCTGCATGAATTATTGGAGAGTGTCATCTAAAAATGGTTTTCTTTGATTGAGACGGACATATGGAGGTGGGGCAGATGGTGTTGCATTTTTCTTGTGAAATTGATTATTAGAAGATGGTCCTTGAAATGATGATGATCCACCATATCCTTGTCCTTGAGAAGATTTTCATGAAAGATTGGGATGGTTCCGCCAACCCGGATTGTACGTTTCACTAAATGGGTTGTTGTTGTTAGGGTTGGGCTTGCGAAATGTATTGAGTATATTTGCTTGCTTTGATAATTGGCAACCTGTGGCATTGTTCAACCACGTGGTCTTGACTCTCATAAAAGACACAAATAGGAGACACTACTGGCTTAGATGGTTTGGGAGCCAAAGATTGTTCTCCCTTACTCAATTCTAATGCTTCAAGTCTTCAACTACTGATGTCAATTTGGCATCACTCTCATAATTAGGGTTGACTTTATGCATCCCACCCCAGTTGGTAGCAGTTTTGGTGGTGGGTTTCTTATCATCAACACTAACAGGCTCCCATTTTAGAGTGTGTTCTGCTACCTCTTCAAAAATCCTCATGTATCATTAGCCGTTTTACTAGTGAATTTTTCATTGCAAAGTGACTCAATCATGGTCTTACTCGAGTAGTCTAAGCCTTCGTAAAGAATTTGGATCAAATAGATTTTTTCAAATCCATGATGAGGACACTCAAGCAAAAGATCCTTGAATCTTTCAAAATATGTGAAAAACGTCTTCCTTTGTAATTGATGAAAGGTATTCAGGGTTTGACGCATGGTAGCAGTTTTCTGCTTAAAGTAGAACTTCCTATAGAATGCTTCAGCTAAACCTACCCAAGTGGAAATTGAATCCGTTTGGAGAGAAAGAAGCTAAGCTTTGGCTTTTTCTTTGAGGAAAGAGGGGAATAACCTAAATTTAGGGATTCCTCCGTCATTTGATTATACTTCATGATTTTACAAATATCCTTAAATTTTCTAACATGTTGGTATGAGTTCTCATTAGTCAATCCCCGAAAGACTGAAAGAATTTGTATCATACCAGATTTAATCTCGAAATTTGTCGTAAGGGCCGGCAAAGTGATACAGGAAAGTTGGGTGGACCTTGTAGGATATATGTAATCCTTTAAGGTCATTTGTTGAGTTTGATTCGTGTCACCCATTGTAGCAGTAGGGTCAGAGATAGTAATAGATTCTAGTCGACCCTTAACACGAACCCACTTTCACATGAACCGGGGTGCTACCCTGAAAAAAGATTTTCTAAATTCTAGATAAGATTGCACACAAGATGACTCAACCAATCAAATTCAATCAATTATTTTTCTTATCTTGAACTTAATTTGAAGGTAATCAAATTATTTAACCACTAATCTGAAGAGAATAAAATTCTTCATAGTTAGAGAGCTTCTAACTTAGTTGGACAGATTGTGGGCTAACCGATTAAAGCTGTCAAACAAGTGATTCGGTTCTCTCTAGGCTAAGCACTTACTAAATTCAGTCATCCTTTCTTAGAGAAGGAAGTCCCTCGATTCTTTTCAGGCCACACACCGCTGCAATGGCCCTGCAGTGGCTAAGTCGCCCTTTCTAGCTAAGAAAGCCCTCACTCGCGAGCATGAAAGTAATCACCAGAGTATTATCAAAATGGATCTACTTAATGAGCTCAAAATCCTAGTGGTCAAGTTCTAATTGATTTTAAATTTAGTTCAAGCTTGAAAAAACTTATATGCATTGTGATTTTTGTGCTAAGAAACAGGTGATAAAATCCCAACCTTATGTGATGGGGGACAGCTCTTAAGATCTTTTTATACAATATGTGCTAATGCATCACAAGTTCAATCAATAAGCATCTCCAAAACCCTACTAACAAGAGATTCGTGAGTAGCGTTAGAAAATTACTAACCTTTCCGACGACTCTGAAGCAAGCAATTTTTATTTTTATTTTAGTTCAGCAATGCAATTATGTCATAAGCAAGAAAGCTTCATCCTGCTGTGCAAATTTTTTCTCGTTCATATAATATCCCTGCAAAAAGAAAAGTTTGAAGCTTAGATCTTAGGGATGGAAAAGAAAATAAAAAGAAAAGAATTTTGAATTTATAAATTTTTTTATTGATTTTTAAATAAAATTTATTTTTTATTTTTAATTTTTAATTTTTTTAGAAACTAGTAAATTTAAATGTTGATTTTAAAAAACCAAAAATTTTCACAAGTCCCCGACAATGGCGCCAAAAACTGTTCGCGATTCGAAGTTTATGAAAAACTCTATCGTTGCTGAATCACGTAAAAGTTATGAAAACCTAAAGTTGCTAGAATCTTTTAGTAAAATTATGTAGTGGCAAGTTAAGGGTCAAATCCATAGAGTCTTGTTAAATCCTAGTTATTAAAAATCTAATTTTTATCCTAATCTAGTTAAGAAATCCTTTAAATAAAGGTATGATCATTGTTTTGAGAACTCAAATATTTAATGCATTAAAAATATAAAGAAAATAAAATAAAAGATTACTAACCTTGTGCGAAGACTAATTAATTAAGATGATGAAGAAAGAACCTAAGAGATTGAGATGAAGGGAAGAGGAAGATGAAACCCGGTGACTTTGTTCCTTGTCGTCGCTTTAATGTCTTTTTCCTCCAATCTATGTTGAAGACAAAAGAGCTAAGAAAAGAAAAGAAGAGTAAACATGCATGAGATTGTTGATGAGTTTATAAAATAAAACATGCAATGAGAAGAAGAAAATTGCATGACAAAAAGTAAAAGAAAGAAGTAGAGAAAACTTAAACTGAAACACTGCAAGATTTGTTTTAAAGAAGACTGATTTTTATAGAAGAAACGTTGTTACAAACTCTTGATCCCAAACTCGCATTACAATGCATAACTTTCCTCTCAATTGATTTACAGTCTCACCATATACCTCTCGCTCACTGAATACATGTATTTATATGAAAACAAAGATAAGAGATAGTGTAGGAGATAGGGGGATCAAACGCTCCCCCTAATTCAAAACTAAAGTTGAGCCAGATCCTGGCCGTAGGGCCAGAATCTAGGGGCTCTCATCTATCGTTTCTTTCTTTCTTTATCCTTCTATCCTTTTGGATTTAGAATCTCTGCTCGATATTTAATGATAGTTCCTTTTATCCTCAGAGAAACTGATAGGATTTTCTTCTAATTCATTTTTTCTTTGAATTATAATGATATTATTTCATCTGATATACCGGTCTTCAGATAAGATTACTTCTATAACTGCTGAATTTGAATCGATCCCTGTTGATTTGAACTTTTGGATTTAATTAGATAGGATTCATGCTTATCTTCTCTCTATCATACCCTGCATGAATTAGGATATTAAGACAAGTGAGTTACAGGAATTATTACAGAATGAATGTAAAAATGTTATAACTATTATGCAATATATGTATCCAAATACAGGTAATTCTTGCAGAAACTATACATTGCAGAAGATCCCCTTGCATGTAGCTCTCTGCTCTAGAAAGCAGGGAGGCTACTTCCATTTAATTGTCGCGCTGGGGCTCTAAGAGCCGTGAGACACTCTTTAGTGCTTTGGTTCTCATCTTTTGTAGGAAACTTTCAATTGCTATACTCTGTTGTAATCTATTGCTAGTTGTGTGTAATTTGACCTAAACATTGCAATAATTAAGAACTAAAATTAATAATTGGACGCTTTTAATATGGTTTAGACATTTTCATTGTGGCACGTGTCTATTTCATTCAAATATAATGTATTTTGTTCTGTTATTGTGATTTGGACTGAGGTCTATATATGGCATTGCATATAGCATAGAACAAACACATGGGTGATTTACTCACTTTGTGTGTTATTCTTGTCTATATTGCACACTTGCATGAATCAGACTTAAGGGTATAACCCAATACAAGATAAGGTGAGAAAGTCGTTACCCTTTTTAGCCCAAAAACCACCTCCCCACTCACACAATTCAAGCCTTAATAAAAATTGATAGACGTTGGCCCCTAGGAACATCTCAAACTCAATAGGAGATTAACCAAGGGTAAAACTTGTGAGAACCATATTCTTACCAAATCGATGTCTAAGGTTGGGGATTAAGAGGTTAAACCTCGAAGATATGGTGGTTTGACGTAATTAAGACCCGTTGCTTAGCCCGCATACCTCCCACTGTATTTTACCCTTACCTGGCTGATTAGCTTGTAGTCGGGTTCATACAACAACTCTTTCGGATAATCGACTAGTTAGGAGTCATTTAGGTCAACCCTAGTATAGACTTGGTTTTGATTTTTTTCTTTCTTTTGTTTGTTTTTTGCCTTTTCTTTTTTGTTTGTATTTGTTTGTGAAATAGATTTTAACAACAATTCTTTCAATTCTAATATGAATCCATACTTCACATCGACCTCATTTGATTCAATTAACTCCAACCCAGCTTTGAATAACATGAACCAACCAAATAATCTGAATTAGATTTATTTGACTTAATATAACCCATACCGCTTATCCGATAACCAATATTTTCAAAAATAATTTCTACTTTTCACAGAGTCGACGGGGATTCATCTCCCCCAGGTCCCACCTTGTCCACAATTTTCACATTATTCATTCCCCAATTTTGCTTCCTATACTCCTTTTTCAGAACCACCATTGAAAAAAAATCTGAATTAGAAAAGAGTATTGAAGCTGTACAAGCCATGCTTGAGTCCCAACAAAACAAGCTCAACTCACAGTCTTTCTAACACCAAACTTCATATACTCTTTTTCTACAACAACCCATAAATGAAAAATCTAAGTTAAAAAAAGAGTATAGAAGCCAGGCTGGAAGCCAAAAGAAAATTTTAGGAAATGTTGGCCTCTCCAATTTCACAATATTTTCAAAATTCCTACTCAGTCCTACCTCTTCAAAATAACAAATCATCAGTCTTGGACATGAGTATAGAACTCTGTGTGAGTCCGAGCGACAATCTAAAAACATGTTGGACTCACAATCTTCATAATTTTTCTAAAATCAAGATTCATATACTCCCTTTCTATAACAACCATTAGAGGAAAAATCTGAGCTAAAAAAGAGTATAGAACTCTTGCATGAGACTTCACAATAATTTTAAAAATCTTCTACCCAGTTTATCGATATATTAGAAGCAATACTGAGTCAATTGGTCAACATTCATAGAAATAAGAAAACTCGCCTTATCAACCTTTGACCAATCTAGATATCTCTAACACTATCGATCTGGCCCAGGAATCAGGTTGTTTTAAAAATCAAGATTCATACGCATCATCAGTTCAAAACGAAAACCCATCAATCTTGAAAAATAGTATGAAATTCTTGAGTGAGACCGAGCAATAATCTCATAACATGTTGGACTCATCATTTTCCTAGAATCAAGCTTCACATACTTGTTTTCCTGAACATTCAACTGTAAAAAAAAATTCATCCTGAAAATGAGTATGAAAGCCTTGCCTGAGATTGAACTTGAGAATGAATGTGATCCTGAACCTCAACATGGTAATTCAATTCCACTTCTTGACTCAATAATGACTCAGGTGTCTTTACCTGATTTTAATTCTTTTCTCGAGTTAGTATTAGATCCTGTACCCATTCATCGTGAAATTGAATCACGAATTTTTTATGATCATATTGAACTTGACCGGTACCTTACTTTTAAAAGTTTCATTGATAAATTGGCAAGTTCTCATTTTTATGAAATTGAACTCAATCAAGAATGTGATCCAGATTCTCAAATTTATGATCTAGTTCAAATTTCTTAATCAATATTGACTCCTATTTTGTTACCCAATTTAAGCAACATTTTAGAGTCAGCTTTGATTCTCATACCTATCATTCTTGAACTTGAATCACCAATCTTAGAAAGTTACATTCCATTATATAAAAATGAATGTGGACTAGAGTTTCAACTTTTTAATTTGGACTCACATCCTGAATCAATTTTGACTCCAGAACATTTACTTGATTTCAGTAAATTTCTAAGTCGGTATTAGTTCTTGTACTTCCTGAGTCAAGTCTATTACTTTCTGAGTCCAAATCTATCATTCCATCTTTTCACACTCTATTTTGAGAAAAAGGTGTTGAAAATAATGACTCTAAAATTATTTTTAAATTTGAAAATTAGATGGTTAAAATTCCTAATAAAAATCATCTTGTTCACATTATAATAATGTGTTATATTAGAGAGGTCACTGGTGAGTTCCTGCGAACTCCAAATAATTTTATTTGGGCTGCATTTCGTGCACCAATCAGACCGCCATCAGAATCACCACCTTGAGGTGAATTCTCCTTCCCTCTGTATTTCATACATATATAGATTCACGATACATTGAGGACAATGCATGAGATAAGTGTGAGAAAGGGTCTACTAACGTAGAGTTTTTTTTTTTAATTTCTTTATTTTTTTACTTCTTTTAGGATATTTTTAGAAATCTCCTTTCTGTACAGGAATTTTTGCTTTCTTTAAAAACTTTTTGAAACAAGAGACAAAGTTTTGATCTATTTTTAGGAAAATTAAGATGATCTTAGAAACTAAGAAAATCTTAATTATGACTTCTTAAACCTATTTGAAATAATAAGTCTTGTTAAAAATTATAGGTAAAGTAAGAAAGATTGGAGAGATAATTTTATCTTGAATTTTTTGATTTAGAAAATATGCACTTCACACTTATATATTTTTGGGATGTAAACAAAAACCTAAAATGTCATAAAGTAAAAATAAATAAAAAGAAAAAAAATATATATATATATATGGTATATATGAATAAAAAATTACTTATTAAAGCTTGATGACTATGCCTCAAGAAGCATGGTTATTCACGCCTAACGGTGGGAAACAAATTATCCCCCTTAGTTTTTGTAATATTTTTGTTATGCAATACCCAAAATAAAATAAAATAAATAAAAATATTTATAAAAAATATATAGTAATAATAATAAAATGTATTTGTGAGATTAACTTGTTTATGCCAAGTTTTAAACTTATATTCCTTTTATCAAATCCTAGTATCTAAACCATAATGCCACATTGGCCTGCGATTTTGTAGGTGATCTAATTTATTTAAATAAACCTAAAATCAAATTTAAATTTTAAATTCCAACTGAAAGATCACATGAGATTCTTATTAATCTTTATCTTAACAACCTGATTTCTTCTGTTGAAACCTACATGTTAAAAAAAAAATCCTAACCTAAAGATCTTATCATCCCTCTCCTCCTGCGTCTTAAAGGGGAAAAAAAAAGAAAGACAGACAGAAAGAAACTCAGATCCAAAATTTTCATCCTCCCTTCACCTCTCTCCTTGAAATCGAACGTGATGGAGGAACGTATCCGAGGCGGAGAGATTGAGGAGCAGGCTAAGGGAATCAATCCAAGTAAATAAATCAAAATTTTTATCAATTAAAAATTATTGAAGTATCATGATTAGATATCTCTTTCCATGAATTTTCCATCAAGAATCTTATCTAAAAATCTAAATAAAACAAGTTGTATAAATTAAAAATTTATTGAAAAATCTTGTTTAATTTTCCCTTTTCATGAATTTAAAATCTTACCCACAGATCCGAATAAAATAATTATACGAATTAAAATTATATTTAAATTGAAATACCATGCTTAGATTTCTCCTTCCATGAATCTTTTTCTTCATCAAGAACCTCACCTTTATCTAAATAAAATATATAAAAGTAATATATTATTACACTAACAAATATTTTTTAAAACAAAATTCTGGAATATTAAAAATAAAAGAAATTTGTTTGGATTAAAAGTTTACATATTAAAATTTTCCCTTTCATAAAATTGGAACTCACCCTAACGATCTATATTAAATATATAAGGTAATGTACCAATACATTATCTAATGGGGAATTTTTATAGAAATTTTTGAAGTTTATATATAAAAAAAGGGAGAAAAATATTCAAAAAAAAGAAAAAAAAAAGAAACTGGCAGGCCGAGAGTAGCAGTCGGGGTCTGCGCCCGACCCTGGTGCAAACCTGCCCTCCCATTTGGCCAGGTCCAGTGGCCTAGGCCGCCACTGGGCCAGGCAAAACAAAAAAGAACAATAGGGCCTGCTCTCGGCCAGGCCGAGAGCAGGGCCCTTGGGCCGCCTGGCCCGGGTGTAGACAGCACCCGGGCTTGACCTTGTTGGGCCAACAAAAAAAAAGAGTATATATATATATAAATCCTGAAGCCCAGTTATAGTCCAGCCTACTGATTTTGGGTTCTAATCTATTTGAACCCGATCCAAATACAAAACATACCTGTTAGCTTCTTGAAAAACCATTTTATTGACTAGATGAAATTTTCAAAAAAATAAGTAAAAATAGGGATAAATTTTAGATAACCCCTAGAATCTACTGAAAGATTTTGTGATTATTTGCAGCTCATATAGGACCGAATTAATTTATTCTAAGTTGAAACCCGCTATTTCAACATTCAGAGCCATTGAGAAAATTTCATGTTTTTAGCCATTTAAACCCCACAAAAATTAGGAAATAAAATCTAAATCTATAAAATTAATGCATCATCATACGACTTATTTTAAGATCTGGACCATCCATTTTTAATTTAAAATACTGAATAACATCAAATAGGATTTCTTATGTAAAATTTGATATATTTTAATTCGAATGTATTTAATGTAGATTTCTTCAAATTGGTATTTGGGACGAGTGATAAGCCCAGGTGAGTGTTCTTTTACTCACTTTATATATATCGTTTTATTTATTTTGGGATGTCTATTTGTTGCTATTATCGAATGGCTAAGTTAGTAAATTGATTGTTGAATTTTGTAGAGTTTAGAAATTATTTAGAATTTTGTAAGATTATAAATATTGGTGTTGTATAAAAGAATTATTAAATTTTCTAAAATCACTAAATTCCTCTTGATTAGGATTCAGTTGAATTATTTACTAGAAATAGAAATGATTAAAAGTGTGAAATTGTCATTTATTGAAAAATATTTAAAAGTAGTTAAAATTGTTAAAATTGCAGGAAAGGAATGTGATACTGGATTCTTATATTATATATTGACTTTATAGTAGAAATTGCCTTATTGTATTGGATCATAAGAACATTGAAAAAAGGGATCATGTTACCATTGTCACTAGGTAAGATATTGTTTTATTGTCACATAGACATTGTTATTGTTATTATTTATACTCAGTAACTTAGGTGACATAATCATTAGATAACTTACACCTGGGGATGAAAAAATTGATAAAGGAGACGTGTTGGTATTTTGGATGGACTTAGGATATAGGTTGCGCAGCCGAGTGATGGTTCCACTGCAAGGTTTCGGGGGATGACTGATATCCCGTATTGTTATTGTTATTGATATATTATTATTGTTATTGACTACCTAGCGGTAGGACCTGATTTAGCACCAAGTGATTGGGCAGTGGTTCCGGGTATGCACGAAACCCACCTAAAACACAAATTACCGTCTCCAATTATCAATTTCAAACAACAAGACATTAAGAATAGACATACACAGACATTTTGACAACATGACTCTATATCGACAGATTATAATTTATAAATAGTTATGTGGTATATATTACTGTGCTTTAACATGGTTCTAATATGCTAATTATTAGTATGATAAGCTATACCTAGCTATGCAAGTAGTTATTACTTTTGCATGTTCTTTATATCCCTCATTTTATCACTCACTTAGGTCGCTATTGATGACCCTGATTGTTTGCTCAGATTCTGATCCAGTGACTCCACTGGACATGAGTACTTCGAGCATATTGCAGATCTCCAGTAGGCAGTTAGCTTTCTCAATATTGAGAAACTTTTATGGTTATATTTTCTATTGTTTCTATTATATTGTAATAAGTGGAACCCTTGGTGACATTAAGTATTTTTTTCTTCTAGTTAGAATAATTGATAAACCTTGTTATTTGAATTAATGTACTGAGGCTTAATGTATTTGTTTTGAAAATACGTCACCGGCTCTCATCACGTACCCTTTTTATGAGTATTATGGTTGCGGGGCGTGACAGGGTTTATTTGGTATCAGAGCCAGGTTTTTTGAGTTTATAATTATACAAATAGTTAGGCTCTTACCGACAGTACAAGATTTAATAATCCAGCTATAAGTACAAGTATGTCTACCATATTTTTAAATCATTATTTTATTTTATTTCAGAGTAATGGCTCAAGACCTCCCTCTGCCTGCATCACTGCTCGTGAAGATGCCAATGATTTGATGGGTGTACTCCGGGGCATGATAGAATCGTAGCAGCAACAACTAGCACTTCTTTGAGATGGGTTCATGCAGCACAGCAGACAGCCACGGCGGCCATGAAGAGGTCAGTGACACCTCAGGGACCAAAAACCCGGGAACATTTTAGACTTCTAGAGGTTACAGCCAGCTACTTTTGCCGGTACAGAAGAGCCGTTAGAAGCAGAGTAATGGTTAGTTGATATGACCAATCTCCTGAATGCAGCTCGTGTTCCCACAGAAGATCAAGTGGAGGTAGTCAAGATTCAACTGGCTAATGTGGCTCGAACATAGTGGCTCACTGAAGAGGAACAATTGGAGAAGCCTATCACATGGGAGAGGTTCTCTGAGAGCTTCTATGAGTGGTTCTTCCCCAAGACTACTAGGAGGGAGATGGAGAAGCAATTCATCAACTTACGACAATGGAGTCGGACGGTGGATGAGTATGTTGCAGAGTTCTTAAGGCTGAGTCATTTTGCTCCATACATGGTTGCAGAAAAAGAAAACCGGGCTAATCGATTCTAGCAGAGACTGAGACTGGACATTTAGAATTTTTTATCACACAGCAATTGAGGACTTACTCTCAAGTTCTCAGTACCGCTCGTAAGTTGGAGCAGGTGATGGAAAAGGAGAACAGGAGCAGATTACAGACAAGACTATTGAAGCGGCCTTTTGACCAGTGTTCTAGGGGGCCCACTACCAGACCCAGTAATGTCTTACCGAGCAAGCATCCATTCACTTCTTCCCCACCGATGATGATTTATGGATTCTGTCAGAAACCAGGGCACAGACGGAAGGAATGTAGATGGACGAACCGACAATGCTTGAGCTGTGGGTCAAAGATTACCTGGTGGCAGTCTGTCCATTCAATAAATGGAGAAGTATAATGCCTGACCCTCCAATATCAGAAGCAGGTAGGAGGAATCCAGTACCCACAGGTAGAGGAGCTCCACTTCCTTTACAGCGACAGGTGTTCGAGCAGGCGCAGAGGAGGGCAAGAACTGGTTGTGGAAAAGGCCAGGCTTTCAACCTAACTGTAGAGCAAACTGAGGCATCAAAGAAAGTCATAGCAGGTACCATTATGGTTCACTCAATTCCAATTGTATCATTATTTAATTTTGGTGCTTTCCATTGCTACATATCCACTAGATTCGTTATGATGCATTCTATACCCTGTAATGATATGGACACTCAATAGGAGATTAGTACCGGGAATGGGGTTAAAACCACTAATAGGGTATGTAAGTCTTGTTCTGTGAAGGTTTGTGGAAGACAGTTAATGACAAATATGTTTATTATAAACACTGGTGGATATGATGTAATCCTAGGCATGACATGGCTTAGTAAGTACCATGCGGTGATCGATAGCCAGAATAAGAGCGCGATCTTCAGAACTCCGCATCAGTCAGAGTTCCAGTTCATTGGTGAATCGAAGGTATCTAGACAGAAGTAGCAAGGGGACTATGCTACTGCAGAAACTCAAGAGAACCCAATACTAGTAATGGAGGAATTTTTAGATATATTTTGTGAGGACCTTCCAGGACTTTCGCCAGATCGAAACTTGGAGTTCGCTATCGAAGTCATCTCGGGTACTGCCCCAATTTCTAAAGCACTATATCGGATGGCACCTTTGGAGCTAGCAGAATTGAAGAAGCAATTACATGAAACTTGGACAAAGGCTTCATCAGGCCCAGTGTTTCACCTTAGGGAGCTCCAGTGTTGTTCGTGAAGAAGAAAGATGCTAGCAGGAGGATGAGCATTGATTATCGAGAATTGAACAAAGTCACCATCAAGAATAGATATCCTTTGCTAGGATAGATGACTTGTTTGATCAACTAACTGGAGCTAAGGTGTTCTTGAAGTTAGATCTATGGTCTGGATACCATCAACTAAAGGTGAAGGAGGAGGACATTCTGAAGACGGCTTGTAGGACTCGTTATGGTCATTACGAGTTCTTGGTCATGCCTTTTGAAGTAACCAATGCTCTAGCATTTTTTATGGACTTGATGAACCGAATGTTCTCTCCATTTTTAGATAAATTTGTAGTAATATTCATTGATGATATTCTAATTTATTCTAAGAATGAAGAGGAACATGTTGAACACTTGAGAATCGTGTTGCAGACTTTTCGGCAGGAGAAGCTCTATGCCAAACTAAGCAAGTATAAGTTTGGCTTAAGAGTGTGGCATTTTTAGGATATGTTGTTTCGGGAGAAGGCTTCTCAGTGAATCCCAGCAAAGTTCAGACAGTGAAGGATTGACCTATGCTGAAATCGATAACTAAACTTAGGAGTTTTCTAGGGTTAGCTGGATACTACCAGAGATTCGTATAAGACTTCTCAAGGATTGGAGGACCTCTGACCAAGCTTACCCAGAAGGGAGAGAAGTATGTATGGACAACGGAGTGTGCCAATGCTTTTGAAGAATTAAAGAAGAGGTTGATGACGGATCCAATCTTGAAGATGCCAGATAGAACTGGAGGTATGGTCATTTATGGCGATGTGTCAGGGAGAGGATTGGAGTGCGTGCTAATGCTGCATGGACATGTGATAGCAAATGCGTCAAGACAACTTAAGCCTCATGAGAAGAATTACCCTATGCATGATCTGGAGTTGACAACGGTTATTTTTACCTTAAAGATCTGGAGACACTATCTGTTGAGTGACCAAGTGCTGATTTACACTGATCACAAGAGCTTAAAGTATATCTTCACTCAAAAGGGGTTGAACATGAGGCAGAGAAGATGGTTAGAGTTAATGGCCGATTATGATATTGATTTACAGTATCACTCTGGAATGATCAATGTAGTACCTGATGCCTTGAGCAGAAAGCCAGAAGCATCTATGGCAATGCAAATTACTCAACAGAAAGAGTTATTCGAGGAGATGAGGCGGATGAACCTGATGGTGATTAGAAGGGCAATATCACCAGGCCAATTGATGGCTATACAGATTCAACCAACCATATTGGAGAAGATCAGGAGAGCTCAGAGTGGAGATCTCAAGTTGTAAGAATTCAGGGAGTGGAAGCTGGGTTGAGGTCAGACATGCAGATCCATGCGGATGGAACGCTCTGTTTTGGTAACAGAATCTATGTACCGAAGGAAGAGGTTTGGCAAGAAGTGTTGGCTGAAGCCCATAGCTCAACTTATTCCATACATCCAAGGGGGACGAAAATGTACCAAGACCTGAAGCAACGGTTCTGGTGGCATGGGATGAAAAGGGAGATTACTCGGTATGTGACAAAGTGCCTAGTATACCAGCAAGTGAAGGCAGAACATCAGAGGACGGCTGGACTTCTTCAACCTCTGCCAATTTCAGAATGAAAATGGGAGCACATCACTATGAATTTTGTCACTGCATTTACCTCGCAGTCAGAAGGGTAATAATGCAGTATGGGTTATAATGGATCGCCTCACAAAGTCAACACATTTCATTCCTTTCAGACTGGGATAGTCTACAAAATTGTTAATAGAGAAGTACATGCAGGAAGTGGTGAGACTCCAAGGTGTGCAAGTCAGCATTGTGTCTGACAGAGACACTAGATTTCTATCCCACTTCTGGAGAGGTCTCCAAGAAAGCTTGGGAACCGCTTGAAGTTCAGCATTGCATGTCATCCACAGACTGATGGACAATCAGAACGGATGATTCATGTCCTCGAAGATATGTTGAGGGCGTGCATGCTGGATTTCAATGGGTCTTGGGAAGATCATTTGCATATGACGGAGTTTGCTTATAACAACAACTACCAAGCTAGTATTAAGATGGCGCCTTTTGAAGCATTATATGGGAGGAAGTGTAGGCCTCCTTTATGTTGGGACAATATTGGTGATAGGTGACTGTTGGGACCAGAGATTATAGTTCAGACAGTGAAAAAAGTTAAGGTGATCTGTGAGCATCTCAAGGCAGCTAAGGATAGACAGAAACAATGAGCAGATTTGAACAGAAGGCCACTGGAGTTCGAGGCTAGAGATAAGATATTCTTGAAGATATCTCCATCGAGAGGAGTAATCAGATTTGGTAGTTGGGGGAAGCTGATCCCAGATTCATTAGACCTTTTGAGATTTTGGAGTGAGTGGGAGAAGTGACTTATAAACTGGCGTTGCCCTCATCCTTGGATGGTGTGCATGATGTCTTCCATGTTTCTAAGTTGAGGAGATATGCCCGAGATGATAATTATGTTTTGAATCATACTGAGCTGGAGCTTCGGCCAGATTTATCCTATACTGAAAGATCTATGGCTACCCTGGACTAGACTACCAAGGAACTGAAGAAGCAGATCATTCTACTTGTTCTGGTGTCTTAGGGCAGGCGATCTCTGAGAGAAGCGACGTGAGAGGGAAAGGACATCATTCGCGATCGCTATCCACGCCTATTTCATGATGATTAGGTAACTCCTTTCTTCCTCTTGAATTTTAACTTTGAGGACGAAATTTTCATATTAGGTGGGTAGATTGTAATACTCTTGTTATGCAATACCCAAAATAAAATAAAATAAAATAAATAAATTTTATAAAAAAGTATATAGTAATAATAATAAAATATATTTGTGTGCTTAACTCGTTTATGCCAAGTTTCGAACTCATGTTCCTTTTATTAAATCCTAATATCTAAACCATAATGCCACATTGGCGTGTGATTATGTAGATGATCCAATTTATTATCAAATTTAAATTTTAAATTCTAACTGAAAGATCTCATGATATTCTTATTAATCTTTATCTTAACAACCTGATTTCTTCTGTTGAAACCTACGTGTTAAAAAAAATCCTAACCTAAAGATCTTATCATCCCTCTCCTCCTGCTTCTTAAAGAGAAAAAAAAACGACAGACAAAAAGAAACCCAGATACAAAATTCTTCATCCTCCCTTCACCTCTCTCCTTAGAATCGATCACGATGGAGGAACGTGTCTGAGGCATAGAGATTGAGAAGCAGGCTAAGGGAATCAATCCAAGTAAGTAAATTAAAATTTTTATGAATTAAAAGTTATTGAAGTATCATGATTAGATTTCTCTTTCAATGAATTTTCCATCAAGAATCTTACCTAAAAATCTAAATAAAACAAATTGTTTAAACTAAAAATTTATTGAAAAATCTTGTTTAATTTTCTCTTTTCATGATTTAAAATCTCACCCACAAATCCAAATAAAATAATTGTACGAATTAAAATTCTATTTAAATTGAAATACCATGCTTAGATTTCTCCTTTCATGAATCTTTTTCTTCATCAAGAACCTCACTTTTATCTAAATAAAATATAAAATAGTAATATATCATTACACTAATAGAAAATTTTTAAAAAAATTTTCTGGAATATTAAAAATAAAAGGAATTTGTTTGGATTAAAAGTTTACATATTTAAAATTTTCCCTTCCATAAAATTTGGAACTCACCCTCACGATCTAAATTAAATATATAGGGTAATGTACCAATACATTATTTCTTAGGACAAATGGCTTAGTTATTGTAGTAGTTGTTGTTATACCAATACATTATTTAATGGGGAATTTTTTTAAAGAATTTTCGAAGTTTATATATATAAAAAAGGGAGAGGAAAATATTCAAAAAAAATAATAAAAAAAAGAAACTGGCAGACTGCTTTCGGCCAAAGGCAGAGAGCAGCTCTGCAGCACAGAACCAAAAAGGGTTTGTACAGCCGGGTCTGCACCCGACCCAGGTGCAGACCCGCACCATCATTTGGCCAGGCACAGTGGCCTGGGCCGCCACTAGGCCAGGCAAAAAAAAAAAAACAATAGGGCCTGCTCTTGGCCAGGCCGAGAGCAGGGCCTTTGGGCCGCCCGGGCTGGGTGCAGACAGCACCGGGCTTGGCCTTGTTAGGCCAGCCAAAAAAAACGTGTATATATATATATAGAGAGAGAGAGAGAGATAGACTTGTATCCTTTCAAAAGGATTTGATCCCGGATCCTTCCCACTCAAAATCAACCCTCCAACATTCGAATACAAGATCCACTCCGTTGAAGTTGATCTATACTATTTCAAGTATCTATAAACCAAAAATCAAGTGTTTTAAATACTTTTTACCCATCCATCAAGCGACGCAAAATGGACGGCCGAAAGTAGTGAGTTGGTTAGATCTATGTCTTTAGACATACAAATTCTCGATCCGGCCATTTCATTATGATCTAAACATTTAAAAACCCCTATAAACTAATTTTTGTTAGATTTCAAATGTTCTACACTGTTAAACTAACCAACTCACTATTTAGGCCGTCCGTTTTCCCCTACTTGATGGATGGGCAAAAAGTATTTAAAACACTTGATTTTTGGTTTATAGATACTTGAAATAGTATAGATCAAGTTCAACGGAGTGGATCTTGTATTCAAATGTTGGAGGGTTGATTTGAGTGGGAAGGATCCGGGATCAAATCCTTTTGAAAGGATACAAGTCTATCTCTCTCTCTCTCTCTCTATATATATATATATATATATATATATATATATAGAGAGAGAGAAAAATGTATATCAGCCCGCGGGCTGAGAGTACTCTCTCAGCCTGCGGTGACGTGGCTCGAGTTGTCACCTCACTGACTTGCGGCCCGCTTTTAGGGAGAAGTTAAATTACCAAATACCCTTATGATAACTTTTCCTTATTGTTTATTATTATTTTTTCCCCCTTTTATTTTGCCGCTCTTTATAGGATATAAATTACTTTTCGCCTTATTTCTTTACCTCTTTTTTTGAAAGATGTAGTTTCTCCTTTTCAGCCTGGGATAAATTTTTTTTTGAAAATATAAAATCTTTTCAGATCAATGTTTTCAGCCTGCGATAAAATTCTACTTTATAGTTTAATTTTTTTTGTATATAATGTAGTCAGAGTCTTGGTCGCATTGTACATTTAAACTGCGACCTTAGTCAAAGTCTTTGGTCGCAGTGTACATGGTGAAATGCGACCAAGGTCGCAGTGTTGTTATTGATAAAGATAGCCAGCAACTGCAATCTAGGGTTGCATTACATGGACTGCGACTTTGGTCGCAGTACGTTAAGTAATTATTTTTTTTGAATATAATGTATTCAGAGTCTTTGGTCGCATTGTACATTTAAACTGCGACCTTAGTCAAAGTCTTTGGTCGCAGTGTACATGGTGAAATGCGACCAAGGTCGCAGTGTTGTTATTGATAAAGATAGCCAGCAACTGCAATCTAGGGTTGCATTACATGGACTGCGACTTTGGTCGCAGTACGTTAAGTAATTATTTTTTTTGAATATAATGTATTCAGAGTCTTTGGATAACTGAACAGTCACTTAGGAAGTATACAATTTTTCTAGACTGGTGTTGTATCACGGTAGATATAATATTAATTACTTCTTTTACAGAAGGCATGAGAAAGAAGATTGCGAATTTGGTCGCAGTACCGAAGGAGGTCGCATTGCTATGCAATAGCATTTTTTGTCTTGTATTCTTTATTCTGTATTAAGTCTGCGACCATGGAATGTTTTTTTACTTTTGAATGCTAGAAGTCGCAGTCGTCATTTAAAAGGGGTATTTTTGTCCTTTTGATTCACGATTGTTTAGGCGGGATTTTTTGATTTTTTGTGGCGCCCACACTCTGCGACCGATGTATGGCCTATATTCAGCCACGTCCCGCAGGCTGAGAAACTCTCTCAGCCCGCAGGCTGAGGTACAGATTCCCCATATATATATATATATATATATATATATATATATATATATATATATAAATCCTGAAGCCCAGTTAAAGTCCAGCCCACTTATTTTGGATTCTAATCTATTTGAACCCGACCAAAATACAAAACAGATCCGTTAACTTCTTAAAAAATTATTTTATTGACTAGATAAAAATTTTAAAAAAAAAGTAAAATTAGGGATAAATATTTAGATAATCCCTAGAATATACTAAAAAAATTTGGAATTATTTTCAACTCATATAGGACTAAACCACTTCAGTCTAAGTTGAAACCCGCTATTTCAATATTCAGACCCGTTTAGAAGTTTTCATTTGTTTAGCCATTTAAACCCCACAATAATCAGGAAATAAAAATCTAAATCTATAAACTCAATGTATCATCATACAACCTTGTTTTGAGATTAGACCATCTGTATTTAATTTAAAATACTGAATAACTCAAATAGGATATCTTATTCGATAAATTTTAATTCGAAGGTATTTAATGTAGATTTCTTCAAATTGGTATTTGGGACGCGTGATAAGCCCAAGTAAGTTTCTTTTACTTACTTTATATATATCGTTTTGTTTATTTTGGGATGTCTATTTGTTGCTATTATTGAATGGGTAAGTCAGTAAATTGATTGTTGAATTTTAGAGTTAAGAAATTATTTAGAAATTTGTAAGATTATAAATATTGGTGTTGTATAAAAGAATTATTAAATTTTCTGAAATCACTAAATTCCTCTTGATTAGGATTCAGTTGAATTATTTATTAGAAATAGAAATTATTAAAATTGTGAAATTGTCATTTATTGAAAATATTTAAAAGTAGTTAAAATTGTTGAAATTGCAGAAAAGGAATATGATATTGGATTCTTATATTATATATTGACCTTATAGTAGAAATTATCATATTGTATTGGATTATAAGAACATTGGGAAAAGGGATCATGTTACCATTGTCTCTCGGTGAGATATTATTTATTGTCACATAGCCATTGTTATTGTTGTTGTTTATAATCAGTAACTTAGGTGACATAATCACTAGGGGGTGAGCAAATTGATAAAGGAGATGGTGTTGGTATTTTGAGTGGACTTAGGATATAGGTTGCGCAGCCGAAAGACGGTTCCACTACAGGATCTCAGGGGATGACTGACATCCCGTATTGTTATTGTTATTAACATATTGTTATTGTTATTGACTATCTAGCGGTAAGACCTGGTTCAGCGCCAGGTGATTGGGTCGTGGTTTCAGGTATGCACGGAACCTACCTAAAACACAAATTACCATCTCCAATTATCAGTTTCAAACAATAAGATATTAAGAATAGATATACACAGACATTTTGACAACATGACTCTATCTGGATAGATTATAATTTATAAATGATTATGTAGTATATATTACTGTGTTTTAACATGATTCTAATATGCTAATTATTAGTATGATAAACTATACCTAGTTATGCATGTTGTTGTTACTTTTGCATGTTCTTTATATCCCTCATTTTATCACTCACTTAGGTCGCTATTGATGACCCTGAGTTTGTTTGCTCAGGTTCTGATCCAAAGACTCCATAGGACCAGGTGTACTTTGAGCATATCACAGATCTCCAGTAGGCAGTTAGCTTTCTCAATATGTGAGAAACTTTTATTGTTATGTTTTCTATAGTTTTCATTATGTTGTAATAAGTGGAACCCTTGGTGACATTAAGTATTTATTTTCTTCTAGATGGAATAATTGATAAACCTTCTTATTTGAATTAATGTACTAAGGCTTAACGTATTTGTTTTAAAAATACGTCTCCAGCTCTCGTCACGTACCTCTTTTTATGAGTATTATGGTTGCGGGGCGTGAAGTTTTGTGGCCTTGTTTACTCAAGTCCTTAAGTTCGAGGAATATTTTTCATCTAATGCTCTAAGACCGTTTGGTCTAGGAGTCATCGGTCAAAGGCTCACTACCCGGGTAAACTAGAAACCTAAGAAAACTAAAGGGAAAAAGAAAAAATATATATATATATATAAATAAATGGCTTGATGGAGATCAAAGTGCATTTTATCTAGGTATTATGAAGATCAAATTATTCTATCCAATTTTGAATTCTTACCTTAATTGATAATAAGATCTTGCTTCTAGACTAAGTTTTAGGAAGAATAATTTTGGTGAACTTATGACCTTAGATCGCTTAAATTTTGAAAAAAAATATTTTCAAAACTTTTCTCTCTTTCAAAAAACGTTTTCAAAATACTAACTTTTGTTTTCTTTCTTCATGGATTTTATGGATGTAATCCGCTGAAAACTCTCAGGAGACAAAACTCCTCCTCTAGGGGAAACCTAGAGGTTTAACGGTTAGTTGCACATGCTCAGTGCAATCGTGGCACCTGCAAAAGTGATGTAATAATATTTGTAGTTTAGTTTTCTTTTTATTGTTTTTCTTGAGACGAGTAAAAGATAAGTGTGAGGGGTGTGATTAATATCTAATTCTGCATCTGCATATCACATTCCCTATCGATTTATGAATAAAATAACGCTTCTCACCTGTGTTTTAGTCTATTTTGCAGATAATCAAGAGTTTAGGGGTAAAGAAGTAATAAGAGTTTAATTATACCCATTTTAGGTAATTAATCTAGATTTCTTGGATATCAATCTAGAGAGCTTCTAGAAGACCACCTTGGATTCCCGTATTTGAAGCTATATCTGGAGAAATACAAATCCAATTTATGCAAAACTAGAAACATACAGAAGGTGCTAGATGCTAGACCGATCAGCAGGCCATAATCAGGGACCTAAGTCTCTAGTATTGCCATGAAAATGAGGCAAATTACCACATTTTCGCGGCAATCTTGTGGGCCCACGTGACGTTTTTCGAGCGTGGCTTCGTCTCACCTTCCAAGGTATTCTTTTGCCTATAAATACTGCATTTTCAGAACAGAATCGAGAGGGAGAGCCGTAGGTTAGGGTTTTCTCTCATTTAGTGTAGATTAGTGTAGTGTTCTTCTTCTTCTTTTATTGTATTTTCTTTTTATTTTAGATTATGTATTAGGGTAGAGTGATTCAGGAGAGAGAGATATTGAAAGCTTCCTTCTTTCCTTCATGGTTTCTTTTCTAACATCTAACATGACCAGCTAACTTTTTTCATGGCAATATAACTACTAACCACTAATCATCTAACCTCTTACTTGATAATCCACATGAATATATTAGCCTCTACAAGGCCTTGCTCTTGCAAGAGTCATTGATGGCTCATGATGATGGATTATAATATTCTAACTTGCTAACTTGCTAACAAGCTAATTCTCTTCTTTCATTCATTCCTCTCATGGTTTTGATGATCTAATGTTTGTATTAGCTTGCTCTTGATGCAACTTTGATGCCATGCTTTGTATCATCTCTTGAAGAAGCCAAGGATTAGTGATGACTAAGGATCCATGTGAGGCAACTATTACTAAGAGGTTAACATGATTAGTGGAGCACTTAGTAATTAGTAGCTATGAATTTTCTTTCTTTTTATCTTGTTTTAAAAAAAATAATTTCAAAACTCTCTTATCATTTTTTATCATTGTTTTCACCACTAAAATCACTTCACCACACTTTCACTTTGTGTTTTATTTCACTTGTTTCTTGTTCTTACTTTATCTCTATTTCTTGTTTTGTTTTACCGATCTCACAACCACTTCTTGATTATTTTCACATCGTCGTTTTCATTGCCTTCTCTACCAATCACTTCTAGTTTTTTTTCTTTTCACTTTCTTTAACAAAGAATAACTTGTTAACAATTGATGTGAACATGAACTATTAATACTTATGTCGCCTCTCATCCTTGTGGATTCGACCTGTATAGCCTATATGCTATAACAGAAGTATCGAGGAAGCTAAAGCACCATACTTAAAATACAGATTTCAAATACACCATTTTTGTGCATGGTTTTCTCCCGATCAAAATTTTGGTCTTGTATTAGGGCAGAGTTGATTTAGGAGAGAAAGAGAGAGATTGATGTAATAGATAGTGACAATCTATGAAAGCTTCCTCCTTTCCTTTACGGTTTCTTCTCTAATCTCTAACATGACCAACTAACTTTCTTTTCATTGCAATCTAACTACTAACCACTATTCATCAAACTCTTACTTGAAATCCACATGAATCTAATAGGCTTTACAAGGTCTTGCTCTTTCAAGAGCCATTGAAGGCTCATGATGATGGATTCTAACATCTAACTTGCTAACAAGCTAACTCTCTTATCTCATGCTTTCTTCTAATGGTTTTGATGATCTAATGTTTATATTAGCTTGCTCTTGATGCAAGTTTGGATGTGGAAAACTATTTCATGTGCCATGCTTTGTATTATCTATTGAAAAAGCTAAGGATTAGTGATGTCCAAGGATCTATGTGAGGCAACTATCACTAAGAGGTTAGCATGATTAATGGAGCACTTAGTAGTTAGTAGCCATGAACATTTTCTCTTTTTACTTTGTTTTTAAAAATAGTTTCAAAACTATTTCATTCTTTTCTTATCGATGTTTTCACCATCTTCTTAGTTCATCATTGTTTTCATCTTCTTCACAACAAGTTTCATCTTCTTTTCTATTTTGTTTTTAAACCCATTTTCTAAATCACTTCATTTCTATTTACTTGCTTTTGATTTACCGATTCCACAACCATTCCTCTATTTGTTTTCACATCGCCATTTTCATCGCCTTCTCCACCTATCACTTCTAGTTTTTTTTTTTTTTCTTCTCTTTCTTTAACAAAAAAGAATTTTCCAACAACTGACTTGAATGAACTGTTAATGCTTCTATCGCCTCCAGTCCTAGTGGATTCGACCGTATAGACTATATGCTATAACGGAAGTATCGAGAAAGCCAAAGCACACATACTTACATAGATTTAAAATACATACGTTTTCATGCATGGTTATCCACCGATCACAGTCCTCAATCGATTCATCAGCCGATTTACAGACAAGTGCAAGCCGTTCTTCCAAGTCTAGAAGAAAAGGACAGCAGACTTCTGCTGGAACAAAGAATGCGAAATGGCTTTCCAGGAGTTTAAGAGATACTTGATTTCACCCCTGCTATCGAAACCCACCTCGGGAGAGATAATGTATCTCTACCTCGCTGTCTCGAAATCAACAGTGAGCGGAGCCTTGGTTCGAGAGGAAGAAGGGGGCTAGAAACCAGTATACTACGTCAGTCACACCATGAATGACCCCCAGACCTGATACTAAAAGACAAAGAAGCTAGTGTTGGCCCTCTTCATCATCTCGAGGAAGCTCAAACATTACTTTAAACCTTCCCAATCACAGTCCTCACTGAGCATCCCTTGAGGTCCATCGTGAAAGTCCAGAAACAACGGGAAGGATATCAAAATGGGCATCGGAGCTCAGATCTTATAGGCTCAAATACGAGTTGAGGTCAGCGATTAAAGGCCAGGTACTAGCCGACTTCATCGCCGACTTCACCTCGGGAATCACATAGTACGCCGACTAACTTGAAGATGGGTCCTGAATGTTGAGAAGCCTCAAACAGCAAGGGGCAGGAATCAGAATCATTCTTACCACCCTAGAGGGATCCAGTCCTTTACCCTATGCTTCCCGGTATCCAATAACAAAGCGGAATACGAAGCTGTCTTTGCTGGGCTTCGAGCGGCTATTACCCTCAGAGTTACAGGGCTAGAAGTTCACTATGACTCCTCACTGATAGTCAACCAAGTCAACAGCGAATACGTCGTGAGAGATTCTCGGATGTCGGACTAGTTATAACTCATCCTTAAGTTAAAGTCCAAAATCCCATGATGCGACTTCAAGTGGCTTCCCAGGTCCGCAAACAACTACGCAGACTCGCTTGCCAACCTGGGGGCAGCTGTAGAGTTCCAGCTCAAAGTGGAAATCCATGTCGAGCACATCACTAATCCAAGTGTCCAACAACTGATAGGAGAGGTCCTATGCCTCGACACCTCACCCGGGTGGAGAAGTCCCATCATTTCTTACTTGAAGGAGGGGACACTTCCTGACGACAGAGCAAAGGCAAGTAAACTCTAATACTTGGCTACCCGGTACATACTTTTTGAAGACATACTATGCAAGAAGTCCTACTCCAGCCTCCACCCCAATCCATACTTGAGATGTCTCGGTCCGAAGGATGCTCGAAAGGTAATGCATGAAATCTACGATAGAGACTATGGAAACCACGCGGGAGGAGCACCCTCGCTTACAAGGTCATCAACCAAGGGTACTACTGATCTAAGATGTTCAATGACACCAAGAATTATGTAAGAAAATGCTCATAATGCCAAATGTTCTCTCCAGCATCAAGCCAACCGAGTTCTGACCTCCACACCTTGCGCAGCCCGTGGCCCTTCATGCAATGGGGACTGGACGTAGTTGGACCTCTCCTACGAGCACAACCCCAGCTGTATTTTCTACTAGTGGCCACCGACTACTTTACCAAGTGGATTGAGGCAATACCGCTCACCGAGGTCAGCAGGCAGCAGATTATCAAGTTCTTCTAGCAGAACATAGTATGTCGCTTCGGGATTCCCCAGACTATCATCTCCGACAACGGAACTAATTTCACCAGCAAGCAAATAGTCAGCTTTTGTGTCAAATACAATATCACCCACTGATTCTCCTTATCTTACTACCCTCAAGGCATTGGCCAGGCTGAAATTAGCAATCGAACCATTCTCGCCACCCTGTGCAAAAGCTTGGACAAAGCTAAGGACAAACGGGCAAAAAAAAATTCCTAGAGTATTACGCGCCTACAGGACCACCAAACGCATTCTGATCGGAGAAATCCTATTCTCATTGGCATACGGGTCAAAGGCTATCATCTTGGTCGACATCAGCATGACAACATTCTGGGTAGAAGGAGTGGTCTTGGATGAAAATAACACCCTACTCTGTCTGATGCTGGATCACTCAGAGGAAAAGCGTCAACAAGCCCAAATCCGCATCATGGCATATCAACAGTAAATCCGGGTGGCTCATCATAAGAAGGTGAAGCCCAAGGAATTCCTAGTCGGGGACTTGGTCCTGAGACGCGTGATTCAAAGCACCTGACAGAAGGATCACGAGAAGTTGGGGCCCAACTGAGAGGATCCCTACATCATTATTGCTTGCGGAGGTAACAGGTCCTACACCCTAGCTGGCCAGGGAGGGAATCAACTCAATAAGCAGTGAAACTCTTTTCACTTAAAGTGATATTATATGTAAGTCCTATAACCTTCAATGAAAGGATGATTTTTTACTTGCATTTCTTTCAGCTCGAGTATCTACCCAGAGCATAGCGCACCATCTCTGCAGCCTACACGGGTCATCTATACCCTGACGGTACCCCTCGGGGAACCTCCTGAAAGATGGAGGCTCGCTTACACCGGCTTCTCAGGTTCAACCTTGTTTTCCCAAAGGTTACAATCCCCGGTTTTGTGTTTTGATGATAACAAGGCATATAAAGTTATTTGGTACTAATCAAGTTTAAGAGTGTATTTCAGGATTCAAAAAGATTTAACGGGATTCAAGAAAATCTAACAGGGTTCTTCTTCTAAAGGAAGGTGTTGATGGCTCAAGGGTACACAAGAACAGGATCATAGCTCAAAGCACTCAACGTCGCTCAAACGTCGCTATCAGAGAAGCCCACTTGAAGATTCTTGTAGTCGATTAGAACCTTGTAAGAGACTAGTTTGTTAAAGAGTAGAATATAGATTTGAGGCTCAAAGATATACACACACAAAGGTGCATATTTTCAAAAGTATGGTTTTGACATGTTTGGTTTTGATACCTGTTCCACATTTTCTTAGAAATTTCTATCTCAGTTTGGAACTTGCATCTCATGGCTATACATGTCTTCTCTTTTCCAAAATTCAAACAAAAATTATTTGAAAATTTTCTTTATCTTTAAAAAATTACCTTGACTCATTTTTTGGCCTAGGTCGGTCGATCGGGCGGTCGATCGTGCCTATTATAGGCCAAAACGGTCGACCACATGGTCGACCTAATCTTTGGTAATTGGGGTTTGCATGTTGTACACATTCCCGGTCCACCGGACCCTTATTGCGGTCGACCGGGCGGTCGATCGACTGTAAATAGTTTGGTCTCGGTTAAACACGGTCGACCGACTGGTCGACTGAGAGCCAACTGTCAAATATTTTTAAATGGTTGGTCGATCGACAGACTACCAGATTGGCAGTAACAGCCTATTCTTTTAAATCTATTTTTAAACATGTTTCTTTTAAAACGTGAAAAGTTGAATTTCTAGGGTCAATTTCTTCTTTTTTAGACCTGGTAAAATTATTCTAAAAGAGTTTTTCTAAAACCTATATAAAGGGTCATTAGGATTGAATATTTCATAACAACAAATTCTATTGAAAATCTAGTTTTTGCTTTTAAAAAGAAAAAGTTTCAAGTAATCTTTTGTGCTCTTATTTTCAAGTTTTAATTGAGTTTTTTTACTCTTAAAATCTCTCTTTTCTGATTTTCACTCTTACTTACATCCTTGAGCTTCAAGTTTACATTTTACTCTATAGGGTTTTTGTAAGAGAGTTGCAAAGAGAATGTTTGTGATCTCTTGATTACCCAGAGCTTATTATCTCTATTGGCTTTGTGTTGCCTCTGGTGTAGTGGATTGAGTTGGGAGTTGTGTACTCCAAGTAGTTGTAAATCCTTGTTGTAAGGTCCCTTTGTGGAGGGTCTAATAGTGGATAGTGAAATCCTTCACGGTGATGAAGGCAGGGACGTAGAGCGGTGGCTCGAATCTCAGAACAAAACTTTTTATTTGCGATTGCTTTATTATCTCTATTTACTTGTTTATCATTCATTTATTCTTGTCGATCAATGCTCATCTCAACAAGATAGCAATTGAGCACCGCGACTCTTATCTAGAGGAATTATGAGAAGAAGTTCAGAGCCATTCATGAGGAATCTAGTTTCAAGTCTTATTTGAGTAATCGGTTGCATTAGTTCATATTAAATTGTCTAGAATTTTCATTTGATTAGCTATACACCTATTCACCTCCCCTCTAGGTGTAATTTCAAGCCTATGATGGGTTAACACCCCGATGACTGCCTGAGCAGGCTCGCAACCTACACAGGTCCTCCACACCCTGACGGCGCCCCTCGGGGAATCTCCCGAAAGATGGAGGCTCGCCCTCGCTGGCTGTTCAGGTCCAACCTATGATGGGTTAACACCCCGATGACTGTCTGAGCAGGCCCGCAGCCGACACGGGTTCTCTACGCCCTGATAGCGCCCCTCGGGGAATCTTCCAATCAGAGCACCCAAAGGCACTTCCAATTCAAAATCATAGCATTGCGGGCGCTCTGACAGGGGGAGGCCCACATGCACCTAATTTAGAAGAGGGATTTTCAGCAATCATTCAGATCTGTCAACGCATTGAATGCAGGTTAGTATTTTTATTATTTGGTATAGTTTCAGATATATTGTTAGGATAATTATTTAGTTCATTGATTTAATTAATAGTTTAGTTTGTTAGATTAGTAATTTTTATCTGATTTAAGTAATTAAAATTTAATTAAATTAATATTTTGTGGTGATTTTAATTAATTAATAATTCAATTGTTAAACTACATGATGATTAAATTGAATATATGTAACTAAACAAATTTCATGTGCCTAGGGTGATGAACCTAGGCTACTAGATTTTGGTGGAGTTTTAAATCTCTCAAATAAAATATAAAAAACACATTAATTGTGTAGCGCCCCGTTCCCACGGATACAGAGACACTACTGCGACGTACATACGCGGGGCGATGGTACCATCACATATGTACGCTAAGTATTAATACAATAGAGGAATCAGAGTACGGGAATACGTGATAATTTATATTCTAACACAAAAGTAAAAGTACTCAGTCATCACAGACTGTGACATAATATTACATAAATATTAGATCACCAGGAAGTACAAAAGTAGACTATGCAGGGTACAAAAGATAAGAACTCACGAGCTAAAAGAGAGAATCTCGCGAGCGAGACAAGACGGGATGAAGCTACGGCTAATTCGCCTGCTCCTCGAAGAAGGCCTGGTCCTCAGCTGAAGGGTCCACCTCAGTCCAAGCTGAAAGATCTAAACATGCAAATCTAGAGTTGTTAATAGGCAACCCAGCGAGTGCAAGAAGAAACCAAATGACAAGTATAAACGAAAGCAAGTGCATAAGGTCAAGTATTATGTACTCAAATCAGCAAGCATGGAATAACCACAATAAATAGTGAAATATGAAAATGATATTAGAATCCATGTGGCATGAAACAAAAGCAAGTGTAGTAGGTCAAGTGTTATGTACTCAAATTAACAAGCATGAGATAATAACAATAAATGGTAAAATATGGAAAGATATTAAAATTCATATGGCATGAAGTCAATTATCAACTTGTTATTAAAACTCGTTCAATCTGTATGTTTCGGTCCGCATACAAGTCGAGCGAGGTTGGTTATTAGAAACTGATGGGGATCGACGAATCATGTTTAGAATGGGTCCCGTGCATGCCCGGAACAACAGTTCAGGAGTATCTGGTACTGAGTCGGAATGTACCGCTATGTACCGAGTCTTACTATATGCCCGTAAGACTTAGTATACGCCGAACAGGAATAGAGTATCACCACTCCCCAAAGGAATATACCCAGGGGATTACGGCACACCCGGCAGGCAGGCAGAGGAGTAGGGGTGCCAGTACACCCCACGAAAACACCTGGTGGCCTCCAGGTTGAATCCCAAGAATTAGTTGTACAACATTTGTATGGCCACGATAAATACAGAAACTATATCGGTACCGATCAATTTCCCCCGTCCCGGTGTAAGTTGTTCAATTATTACAGATTGTCTAATGATAATGTCCACAGGGTATTCACAAAGTCCAATATCCATGGTCATCCCATTACGGGGATCAACATGAGTATAATATCAGAGGCATAATGTCAGGAGTCTCCCTGTTTCAGGGGTTCAAGTATACAAGAGTTCAGGAGCACAGGAGCTCAGGAGTACCAAATGTCTAGAAACAATATAATAATCATGCCAAGTCCTCGTAAAAGTGATAATCATAAATATGCAATGTAATACAGGTGTCAGGTGTAATAGTATCTAGTCAGGTGTCATAATATCAGGTCAAATGTGCTTGTACCATATGAAAGCATGTCAAGTGCGTGATAGCATGTCAATCGTCAAGTGTCATATATCAGATGTCAAGTATAACATGTCAAGTACCGGTGTCAGATATCAAGTATCAGATATCAGGTGTCAAGTATAACATGTCAAGTACCGGTGTCAGATATCAAGTGTCATGGATCAGGTGTCAAGTATAACATGTCAAGTACCGGTGTCAGATGTCAAGTGTCGTGGATCAGGTGTCAAGTATAACAGTCAAGTACCGGTGTCAGATGTCAAGTGTCGTGGATCAGGTGTCAAGTATAACATATCAAGTACCGGTGTCAGATGTCAAGTGTCGTGGATCAGGTGTCAAGTATAACATGTCAAGTACCGGTGTCAGATATCAAGTGTCATGGATCAGGTGTCAAGTATAATATGCCAAGTACCGGTGTCAGATATCAAGTGTCATGAATCAGGTGTCAAGTATAACATGTCGAGTACCAGTGTCAGATATCAAGTATCGTGGATCAGGTGTCAAGTATAACATGTCAAGTACGGTGTCAGATATCAAGTGTCGTGGATCAGGTGTCAAGTATAACATGTCAAATATCGGTGCCAGATATTTAACATGTCGGTGTCCGGTCAGAATATAGAGTACAACATTATATATTAACTAGTATAGCAATGTATCATGTACTAAAAGCCAGAGTAGCAATTGTTAGGCATGTAAAGGTAGTGACAAGATATCCACATATCAATATATCATGCAATAAACGCTAGAGTAGCAGTTACTAAACAAGATAATGAAGCACTCGCCTAAAAATCAGAACGCAATACCGAGTTAAAACCTGGGAAGTCCGCGACCACATGTTAGCATGCTACTAATCCATGTATTAAATATATATATATTATAAATATTAGAGAGAGAATGAGAGAGAGGAGAGAGAGGAGAATTTGTTAGAGAGAAAAGGCTGAGAGAGAGAGAGAGAGTTGTAGGTGAGAGAGAGAGTGTGTGTGGTTAAGGTGGGGTAATTATGTAATTAGGGGAAGGATAAAAATGGAAAGAGGGAAAAAGAAAGGAAAGAAAGAAAGAAAGAAGAAGATGAGGGGAGGGGGGAGCCGGCCACCTGCCAGCGGCCTAGAGGGGAGGCGGCATCGCCAAGGGGGGCGGCGCGGCCAGGGCCGGGGAGGAGTGGGTGGAGTTTGGAGTTTTTATTTTTTTTGTTGAAGATGGTTGTGTTGGTGGTGGTTGGTGGTGATTGTGGTTGTGGTGGTTGATGGTGGTGTTGGGGAGTTGGAGGAGGAGGAGAAGATGGTGTGGTGGTGGAAGTGGAGAAAATGGTGGGATTGATGGAGAATTTTGGAGAAGAGAAGGAAGATAAGGTGATGGGTTTTGTTGAAATTGGAGAAAAGGAGATGGAATTTGAAGATGATGGAAGTGGGGGAGGAAAGTGGGGAGGTTGGGGGGCGACGGCGGCTAGGGCAGCGACGGTGATGGCGCAGCGACGGTAATGGTGGAGGCAGTGGTTGGGAGGGAGTGAGGGTGTTAGTCGGAGAATGAAATAGGAGATGGAGAAGATGGAGAAGATGGAGAAGGAGGAAGGAAAGGAGAAAAGAAATTTAAAAAAAAGAGAGGGAGAGGGAAAGTATGCGAGAAGGAATGGGGGCTGCTGGTTGAAGTTGAGGTGCTACCATCGTTGGCAGGGAGGGGTCGGTGATGGGGGGGCAGGGCATGGAGCAAGTAAGGGAGAAGAAAAGAAAAGAAGAAAAAGAAAGAAAAGAAAAGAAGGGAAAAGGGAAAATAAGGAAAAGGAAAAAAAATAAGAAGAAATTAATAAATAAATATATTATTAAATAATTAATTAATAGAATATCTTGGGAGTATAAAATAGAGTAGTGGAGAAGGAAAAAGTAAGAAAAGAAAAGAAAGGAAATAATATTATTATTTAAATAGGATAAAATTTGACTGATTCAGAAATGCTCCGAAAAATTCTCAAAAATAGAAAATATTATTTTAAGATACCTGATGAAATCTGATTTGAGAAATTTAATCTAATTTTCAAATAAAAAATCCTGAAATCTTTCAGCGATACCGGCCGACACCAAAATCGGTCAAATTTTGATAAATTTAGAAAAATCTCAAAAAATATATTTAGGTAAAAAATAAGATTCTAAGAAGTAATGTGAAAGCTGTTTCTGAAAATTCAATTCCGTTTGAAAACTAAAAGTCTTGGAGTTCAGCGATGCCGATCGAAACCGGTTTTGAAAATTTTGCAGAATAATTCTGAAAATTTTTAGAAAATTATGAAAAATCTAAATTATTGAAAAATAGTATTTGAAACTAAAATCGGTCAAATCAGACTTCCAAAAAGGTCAAATCAGGCAATATACTAGTATCGGGTTCTTGGTCCGGGCCAGGGCTGACTCTAAGTCTGAGAATCCAGATCCGATACCAAATAACTTAAGCAATCACAATACGAAAACAAATACTGGAAGAAAATTGAAACAATATGGTCAAAAAAATTGGGACACGCATCTGGGTACATATCCCCGGAACGGGGTGCTACAATCTACCCACCTAACAAAAATTTCATCCTCGAAAATTCAATAAGGAAGTAGATGAATATGAAAATAAAGGGTGATAAGACAAGAGATGGAGTTCAGGTAAAAAAATTACCACTCAAGGCTTGAATAGATGCGGGTAACAGTCACGAATAACATCTTCTCGCTCCCAAGTTACTTCTTCCGGACTATGCCTGTTCCATGAAACTAGCACCAACGGGATAGTCCGATTCTTCAAGGTCTTAACACTTCTGTCCATTATAGCAATTGGTTGCTCGGTATATGACAAATCTGGTTGCAACTCCAATTCTGAATAATCCAATACATGGCTCTCGTCCCTGATATATCTTCTTAGTTGTGACACATGAAACACATTGTGTACTCCTTCAGTGATGGCGGCAATGCCAATCTATAGGCCACTTCTCCTACTCATTCCAAGGTCTCAAACGGGCCTATATACCTCGGACTCAGCTTCCCACCTGCACCAAATCTGATCACTCCCTTGGTCGGAGATATCCTCAGAAACACATGTTCCCCCACCTGAAACTCCAACGGTCTTCTATTTGAATCTGCCTAACTCTTCTGTCTGTCCTGTGCTGCACGAAGGTGCTCTTGAATGGTCCTGATCTTGTCCACTGCTTGTACTATCACAACCGGTCTCAAATGTCTTCTCTCACCAACTTCATCCCAACATAATGGTGATCTGCATCTTCTGCCGTATAGGGCTTCGAACAGAGTCATCTTGATGCTCGCCTGCTAGCTCTTATTGTAGGAAAACTCTGCCAAATGTAGATGGTCTTCCCACGATCCCTTGAAGTCTATCATACATGCCCTCAACATGTCTTCTAGGATCTGTATGGCCCGTTCGGACTGCCCCTCTGTCTCTAGATGATAAGATGTGCTAAACTTCAGACGGGTTCCCAGACTCTCTTGAAGGCTCTCCTAGAAATGTGATCTGAACCTTGTGTCTCTGTCCGATACGATACTAACTGGAACTCCATGCAGTCTAACTATTTTTCTCATGTACTTGTCTGCCAGAAGCTCTGTAGATTGTCCTACTCTGAATGGTATGAATGTGCTGACTTAGTGAGACGGTCAACAAACTACCCATACAGCATTGCTCCTGCGGGGTAGAGCGGTGACAAAATCCATTATAACATGCTCCCACTTTCATTCTGGTATTGGCAATCCAGCTGGTCTCTGGTGTTTAGCCTTCACTTGCTGACACACTAGACACTTCGTCACATATTGTGCGATCTCTCTCTTCATCGCATTCCACTAGATATGTTGCTTCAGATCCTGATACATTTTTGTTCCTCCAGGGTGTATAGAGTAAGCTGAGCTGTGGGCCTCGGCTAAGATCTTCTGTCTAATCTCCCCCTGAGGTACACAAATTCTGTTTCTGAAATAGAGTGCACCATCAGTATGTATGTGAACATCTGACCTCAGCCCCGCTTTCACTTGCTCCTGATTTTCAGCAATTTGGGATCTTCTTTCTGTGCTTCTCTGATTTCTTCCATCAATGTTGGCTGGATCTGAAATGCCATCAACTGCACGGACTCACTGACCCTTCGAATCACCATCAAGTCTAACCGCCTCATCTCCTTGAGTAGCTCTTTTTGCTGAGTGAGCTGCACTACCATGTTGGTTTCAGGTCTCCTACTCAGGGCATCAGGTACCACATTAACTTTACAGGATGGTACTGCAGATCTATATCATAATCTGTCATCAACTCGAGCCATCGTCTCTGCCTCATATTCAACTCTTTCTAGGTGAAAAGGTATTTCAAATTCTTGTGATCGGTGTAAATCAACACTCGGTCACCCAGTAAGTAATGCCTCCATATCTTCAACGTAAAGATCACAGCTGCCAGCTCTAGATCATGCGTTGGATAGTTCTTCTCATGTGGTTATTGTCGGGATACAAGTTTGAATCTTTTGTGATGGTTATTAAAATAATCACTGTAATCTATTAGTTTTATGACGTTCTTTGAAGAACTAACGTAAAAGCTCAAAATGTGATGGTATCTTTGAAAATTGTTGAAAAATATACAATTAAAATAACCATCGTAAAAACTAACCTTTTATGGTAGTTCAGAGAAGAACAGTCGTGGAAGGCATTTTTTAAATTAAAAGAAATCAATTTTGATTCAATCATGTAAACAATCCATAGCTCAACACTATTGGATTCTTCGTGTTTAACTTTTCAGATCATCTCTCCCCCTCGTTCTCGAACTCTCTCACTTCCCTCGTTCTCATTGCTCTCTTCGCTTCTCTCATCGGCGGAGGACCCGACCCCTCTCAGCTTACATGTTCCCCTCAGATCACTCCATGTGTCTCGGATGGCCAAACTCCTTCTCCAGTCCTAACTTCTTGTCACCTCCCTCCTCCTCGTCCTCACCTCAATCCCCTCATCCTCGGCCATCGCCGACGCCAAGCCCCCCTAAGAAAGCCGAAGTCACCGCTGACTCCGCCGTCATCTCTTTCGGACGAAGTCATCAGTGTTAAGAGTTCGTCATCCTCTGTCGTCTTCCCCCTTTATGGCGACGTTTATCCTCACAAGTACGAACTCGAACTTCAAATTAAAATCTAATAGTTTAAAAAAAAGATTTTTTTTATAAAATTGGGGGAATTTCAAACTGTATTATGTTTCAAAGAGCATCGGCGATCTCCCGAACCCTAGACACCGACACCGACATCGATCTGATGTGGTTCCAATGCAACGCGCCATGCGTCAGCTGCTCCAAGGTACAATTTCACAAAAATTGAATAGTTGGATTTTAGTTGTCTCTATTTAAATTGGATTTATTTTTCTTTGAATTTTTTAGGGTCACATCCTATGTGTCAGCCAAAGAAGAATGGATTGGTGGCGGAATGATCCGCTGTATACGGCGGTGCACGAATTGACGCATCACAATCAAGAATGCGAAACTCTGTCGCAATGGACTACGAGATCCAGTACACCGATCACTGGTCGAGTCTTGGGATTGTCGTCTCAGCGGCCGTCGCGACTCGCCTCTCCATCAGCTTGCTGGCGGGAATGGATGAGGAGGATGGAGAGGAGATTATGTTAAAATTGTTTTTTTTTTTTAAATTGAGGATTTTTTATGGTGATTTTAAAACGCCGTTGTTGCCTCTCAACTTGTAATGTTGTCCAGATAGATATTGATTTTTCACTCGCCATCATTATTGTTTAACGACGTCTTTAAACTTTCATGAAAATTCATTCTGTTGTAGTGCTTATAATTGCTATCTGTTTAATTTTTATTTGCACCTCTCATCTCTTATTTTAGAAGCTCACTGCTATATAACATTTTTGACATAGCTTAAATAGGGAATTCTACTTACTTTTAAAAACTAAAAACATTCATGATTAAAATTTTTTATTTAATTTTTTGGACAGAGGATGCTACAAAAAAAATATTTTTTACTCTCATAACAAAATCATATAAACAATCAAGCAATTCTAATAAGTCTTCTTTTTTCTCAGGTACACCCCCCTTTGCCCAAATTAAATACTTTCTTCTTTTATCTCCAATCTTTACATCCATCTTCATTGAAATTTCTAAACAACTCATAATGAACTGAAATTATAATCTCATTAAGTGTTCCATAAATCCATCCCTCATGCCAACTTTTATATGAATTGGATTTTCCCCAAAATTGCAAAGAAAATTCAATCCTGTAAATTGGAAGACCCTCTGAAACCCAGAGGAGAGTGGGTTCCACTGTAAGAGGCAAGGAGGCCCCACGACAAGGCCAATGCTCTCATACCACGCGGCGCATAGAAAGAAAGCGGGAGCGGTTTGGTTCTCGAGCTCTCCTCTCACCATTATTCTTTTCTCTCCCTCTCTGTTGTTAATTTGCTAATGAGTTCAAAACAGACAGTTAACACTTTAAGGGCAACAGTACAAAGCCCTCTGCTTGTTAGAGAGAGGGAGAGAGGGAGAGGGAGAGGAAGTGGGATGTTCAATGATTTCTCTCTCCACCAATTTACTCTCTCTTTCCTTTTAATTTATCACCGGGGTTTGTTCCTTCTTCTTTAGATAGTAAGCATTAAGTACAAGGGGTGGATCTTTTCTAAATATAGGAGGTGAGCGTGAAGGAATCCTTTTAACAAGTAATTATTATTATATTTATAATTAATGAGAAGCATTGGATTTATCCCAAAGATTAACTCATCCCTCTTCCCTTTCAAAGAGAGGAGGGAAAAAAAAACCAATCTTTTGTAGAAGATTTGCTCTCTCTCTCTCTCTCTCTCTCTCTCTCTCATTCTCATTCTTCTTCTTCATGATTGGGCTCAGCTTCCCTCTTCCTCTGCTTTCTTGTCGTTGTGTGTTTTTTTGGGGTTAATTTTTTGCTTTGTTTTTGTGAAGTACTAATATACTGTGATTAGTTAAAGTATTATTATGATGAGAAAAAGAGGGGAACGTAAAGGGTTGGCTGCAAAAAGTACAGAGTTGGGGAGTCACTCCAACCTACAATCCTTCCTCAACTCCACAACCCCAACTGTGCCGTCCCACTCAATACCCAGGGTTCTCTCCTCTTCTTTTAATTTTATTGTTATTATAATTGTTTTCTTATGTACTTTGTTTTCTACCAACAAAATTTAATTTTTTTTTGTCATTATCATTTACAATAATCTGTTTGTGATGTTGGATTCTTAAGGCTGTGGCCCTTGTTTCTTTCATCTCATGGGATTTAGTAATGTGATTTCAATGTTTGTCTGCATGCCCATCTTGTTAAAGCCCAGTACAGAAAATTAAATGGATGAGTTTTTTTTTTAATACTGAAAAGTAGGCCGCAGCCGAGACTTGAAGCTGGGACTCACACCATTTTACAAGTGAGACTCACTGGCAATTTGAATGGATGAGTTGATGTGTGGAGTCTGTGTTGTCGTGTGCTCACTTGAAGTTCCTCTTTTGCAATGTGGAAAGTTACCTGCTTTTGTAACTTTGTTTTTGTTATTGGATTGATCTAAAAACATTGTTATGTACGAATATCCTCCTTTTATTGTTGATTCGAATAAATACTGTATAGCGGAAGATATGGAAGCTGCAGAAGAATTTAACCTTTTCTTTTTATTGTTGATTCGACTAAAATCCTTATTGATGTCTCTATTTGCAAATACAGCTACTTGACTGTAATATGAATTTTTCAAGTAAAACCAGAAGCTTTAATTTTCTATTAGATGTAAGCTGGAGGTTGCAACATTCTTGCTTTCTTCTTTTACTGAAATTTTCCTTTAATGCTCTTAGTTTCATTTGTTTTTGTGATGTAAGAAAATATAATTTCTATGGACTTATAATCTCTAGGTGTTACCCTTCTGCATGTGAATCCATAATCTTATGCTATTTTTTTTTTTGGGGGGGGGGGGGGGGGGGAATGTAGTATGTTTCACTCTTTTTTGTGTGTGATGATTTAATATGAATGGAAGTAAAGGACACAAAATTTGATTTACTAATGCAGACATATGTTCGAAACATCAACAGTCTCTGGCAACCGGATGATAAAGACAAAGTTGATTTCTTTCACCTTGCAAATCTCTGGGAACAATATGATGAATGGAGTGCCTATGGTGTCAGCGTTCCCTTCCGTTTAAAAACTGGGGAGCCTGTAACCCAATACTATACTCCATACTTGTCTGCAATTCAGATCTACACAACAGAGAACCTTGTGGCTTCAAGGTCACTGATTGAACCAAGCTTGCATAATGGTTCTATGTGATAGACAATATTGAATTTTTGCAACTGACATTTCAGATATTTTTCAGTATATGTGCCTCTAAGAAGGTCGGGGAGGGTTATGAGTGTGATTCTTTGAGTACTGATGAGACCAACGGTGAGAAGTCCTCCAGATTATCGAATGGAGTACGTGAAGTCTCTGGCTCTGACCATGAGGGTTCTTGGCCAACAAGAGAGCACATTGGGCACCTGTACTTCGAGTTTGTTGACCACTCTTCTCCATATGAAAGGTTACCACTTGTAGGCAAGGTATATTTCTGATTCCTTGGTGGTTTGATTGATGTATCGCTGTATATAGTAGCTTACAATGTGTTAACTTTGGTGGCTTAGGTACATGAGTTTGCTAAGAGTTATCCAGGGCTGACAAATTTTTGGAGTGCAGATCTCTCGCCTGCTAGTTGGATGTCGGTTGCCTGGTACGCCCTTTTCATGCTAATTTATTTATATTTTTATTTTTGGAAATCGAAGAATCTGTTTCATTTTGTTATTGACTCTGAATCAGTTCTATTTAAGTTGCGATCGTGCTAGTGTATTTTATAGTGGAATTACCACACGAGAAAAGTGTTAATGCACAAACATTTAGTATTGAGATTCTATTTTTATGTCTTGAGGGATGAGATGGATACAGAGGTTTCAACATTTTTCCTGTTTTACTTTTTCTGTTTCAAATCTAGGTACCCTATTTATCAAATACCTTCACAAAGAGGTGCACAGGAATTTTCTACATGCTTTCTGACTTATCACACTATTTCCACTTCTTTAGAAGGTGAGTTCATGTTCTTTACTGAAGAAGCTAGAGGAACAAATGCATATGCTCATATTCCTAATTTTTTAATCATTTTCTGATTTTTATGTCATATAATTTGTAAATTATTTTTGTTACAAAGTTTATTCTATTATTTCAGACTTTATAGCTTATTGAAAATTACCATGTGTTAGTTTAGTCTATCTGTTATATACTTACCATGTATTAATACAATACAATTTTCATTTTAGTAAGTGGTTTTTGTTTATCTTTGGTATTTTGAAAAGGTCTAGGAGAGAGATTTATGGAGGAAGAAAATCAAACTTCTACTAAATTAGCTCTATAATTTTCTCATACAAATTTGAGCTCCATTGTGCTCTGTTTATAGGAATACAACATATACTTCTAATCCTAGTCAAACTTCAACGACTTAATACCGCTAAAAAATTCCAAACAAATAGAAAATCCAACTACAATTATGAATGACATTGGCTCTTACCAAAAAAAGATTCTTACTAAATAAAAACTCTAATTCGTTACGTTATTAGGACTCTACTATTGTTATATAAAAGGAATTAGTAAAATTTCTAATATCATCCTGTAATTTAATTCTTTCATAGGAGACATGCAGAGTAACTTTCGGAGTTGATGAACATATCCTTCTATGATGCTTTCATATCTGCTGCTTGATCTTCTCCCTTGGTGTAAAGCAGCTCGATCTCTTTGATTTGATCAAATCTAGAATACATTGATCGCAGACATAGGTGTGATTGCATCTTCCATGAAAACCTTGATTCTTCGCAATGAAAAGTTTCAAACTATAGTCACGAATCACAATACATCTTTGCAGAATCTTCTTGTGGATGACCAAATTCTGCAAATATGTTTCTAGGCCAATCATCTTAAATAGCACGTGAAAGTGATGCTATGTGCTGCAGTTGGGAGAGCAACAACGTCCTGCTTCTTTGAAAACTATGTGAATGAACCATTACTTATAAATATACGCTGCCTGAAGTGCTCTTTCTATTATCAACATCAACGGCCCAATTATAATCTGTGTATTGCACGAGAGAAAAATCACCACTATATGTATAAAACATGTCATAACCTAGTGTTTCTTTGATATAATGCAATATCCTCTTTGCGGCTTGAAAATGAATTTGTGTGGGAAACTCCATATAACTATAATCAATCCAGCATCATAAAGAACAACAGGTCTTGTAACTGCCAAGTAGCAGAGACTTCTTAGCAAACTCTTGAAATATGTGAGATCCACCGTTGCACCTTGCCTTTCTTGCCAACTTTCTTTCAGGCTTCAAATTCTCCCTATTGATGTCTCCAAAATTTGATGAGTATACCTCTTTTGGCAAATAAATATTCCTTCATCGCAAATAAATATTCCTTCATCACTTTGAGAAACTTTGATGCCTAGATAATGACATATGACTCCCATCTATCATCTCGAATTATGAGTCATGTTTTCTTTGAATTCATCCACCACAACAAGGATTATTTCCAATAAAGATCAAATTGTCGACATATAATATAAAGAGATAAATAAAACATCACCTTGTTTTTGCTTCACGAGCAGAGCATGTTTTTGATGGCACTTGTTAGGATTTTGCCTTGTTTTTAAGAAGGAAGTGATGGTCAAGAAGATCCAATTGAATTGGAGAAGAAAGAAGTACTTGGAGAAAGAAGCAAATCGAGGCTTGTCGACTGCACCCAGTGGGCTATCGATGGGACCTGTCGGCAACAAAAAACAGAGAAGAGAGAGCCGCTCAGTCTATCGACAGGCAGCAATTGCCACCTGTCGACAGATTGGCACACCTGTCGACAGACCTGAGAAAGCGGTCGAAGCTAGAAGTCAGAATCAGATTCAGGTTTTCTTATTCTCGCACGTTCAAGAGACTCCGAATAGAAGTCAATTCTATTCAATGAAGGTTTGTTTCTAAAATTTGAAGGGTATAAAATTCTTCTAGATCAAGTAAAGTTCTTCAAGTATCCGACGACCAAGATAATTTCATAGTCTGAATAGGATTTGTGTTGTAAAGTCCTGTAAATATAAATTGTAACCTAGTGTATTGAGGCATCGTCTTTAAGAAGATCAGAGGAAGCTAAGAAAGATAGGAGTAAGATAAATTTGCATAGAGAGAAAGCATACTCTTGTAATCGTGAGGGATTTAAGGGGAAAGCAAATACTCTTGTGGGATTAATGAGAAAGTTAGATCTCTATTTTACCAAGTTTATTAATAAAAATATCTCTCAAGTTCTCTTCCTGTAGACATAAGCTAACTTTGGGCTGAATCACGTTAAATCATTTTGTTATTATTCTTTATTTATTACTATTTATTCTAGATATTGTCAGTTTGCTCTACAATAGTTTTTTTGCAGGTATTGTCATATCACCACAGATTTTGCTGTGCACAACAATTTGTATTAGAGCACCAGTCGTATCAACAACAGTTACAAACACTTGACAATGCGAGTGTTTCATGCATAAGAAGCTTGCTTCAATCCATAGAGTACTTTCTTCCATTTATACACCTTATCTTCATGTGACACAGACAAGGAAGCGAGCAACTCAGGTTAGATCTCGTTCTAGCGCCAACGAATCCTGAAAGATAAGTTTTAGGTAAGAAAGCAATTGAATCCATGAGCAAAGCACTCGAATTCACAAGCAAAGGATAGGCAACTCGAATCCACGAGTAATTGAAAGAGAAAAAAATTCAATTATATTGATTATCAAAAGCTGAATACTAAAAATAAAGATACAGTGATCTTATATAGGCAAATAAAAAGACATGTTACTCTAATTAGGAAATCTAATTAAATAATAGAAAAGAAAATAAATCAGAATTTAACTCAGACTGAAAAATTAAATCCTACATAGACTTGGATACCCTGATACGCAGTAGGCTGTCGACAGCAATAAAGTCCCTGCTGATAGACTGTATAACTGTGAATTCTTCGTAAATTCTTCTGCATGCAGGCTGTCGATAGTTGATTGGGCTAATTCAGTCTGTCGACAGCCGCTTCAGTCCAGTCGACAGCACTGGCCTGGGCTTACTTGCTTCTACTTTGCCTTCATACATCAGTCCCTCCCTCTTCAAAAGAACTCGTTTTCGAGTTATTATTTCGATATAATTTCTCGGTAGGATGAGACTCCTAGAGATCCACCTCATTGAATGTCATGGACATCACCATATCTTTTTCTCAAAGAGTCTCACTTTCTTGTCAGCTATCGTCTTATATTTTGCACTAATTTTCTCCAACTTCAATCGATCCTTATCCTTTAGAACTTCATTCTTCTTGGAGTTCATCCGGTAGTGTGAAAGATTCAGTAGACTAGCTTTCAGAATGTGATGTTGGATATTTATCATGGGTGGTAATCCTTTCGGAAGCTTATTGTGCACAACTCCTTTAAACTCTTCCAACGATGGTTTCATCTTCTCAGGAATTTGAGTGGGTGGAGTAACTTCTTCCTTAACCGCTGAAGCAAATCTTTGCCTTGTTTTCCTTGATTTTACTAAAAATTTTCCTTGATTGCTTATGAATATGAATTTAGGCTTTTTTCTTTTGTAGACTTTGAAACATGTTAAATTGGTTTCATGGCAACTCTTTTGCGCTTCCAATTGAACATATAGATAATTTCTTTACCTCTGTCCGTTGATCAACATCATGTTGCCATAGTCTTCCCAAGAGAATATGGCAAGCATCCATGTCAACCACATCGCAAGCAACAGAATTTTAATAAAATTTTCAATTGAAATAAGAACATGACATAAATCTATTACCTTGATGGAGGGGCCCTTCTTGATTCAACTAATGGTGTAAGGATGAGGGTGTGATTTCATCTCTACCTTCAAATAGTCCATGAGTGCTCTAGAGATGATATCCTTGCAACTTTCGGTGTCAATGATGAGCTTGTATACTTTGTTCTTAACCGAACACCTTGAGTAAAAGATCTGATGGCACTGCGCAGTGTTGAGGGCCTTCTGGTTACATAACAATCTCTGAACAACATAAGCTACATAGTCTCCCTGCTCTTTAGCAAAGTGAATCATTTAGCTTCTCAATCTTGACCTCTTTCTCTCTGTCATCTTCATACTCCGCCACATTGACTTATCTCCTCTTAGGGCATTCATTGGATCTGTGCCCATGCTCTCCAACACTTATAATATTTGCCAACCTCAGGCTTGGCGTATGCATTCTCCTTGCTCTTTGCAGCTGCGGCGGTTGTTGTTGCTGGTGTTGATGGAAGGTCATGGTCGTCTGACGGGCTAGTAGTCGGTCAATTGTTGTAGAACTCGCCTGAACTCCTGCAACATTTGCTGGCTCTTCAATTGGCGTTAAATGCCTAAAAGATAGAGCTCTACTTTGTAACCTCTTGACTTTCAATTCTTTGTTGTGGGCTTGATTAATGGTGAATACATTACGAGATCATGCATTCTTGAATAGAGTACTTGAGACCACCAATATTTGTCTCTTGTTGCTCCTCCATCATAGCCAAATCACAGCGTGATGCTAGGTGATAGAATTCCCCCGTATATGCTGTGCTTACCTTGCTGACAATGTTCAAATTGATTGTAAATGATTTGTTGATAGTCGGGTGGAAAGAATTTACTTTGATGTAGTTGCTTCATGCGCCTCCATGTCATTACGGGTGGCTTGACTTGATGTTTCCTTGTGATTTGTAATTGATCCCATCATGCAGCTGCTTCTCCCTTGAGCTTGTACACCACAAACTGACTTGTTTCTCAATGGAAACATAAGGTATGTCAAAGAACTTATCTACTTCATAAATTCAATTCAAGAAAGATTCAATATCAAGGTCCCCACTAAAAGAAAGAATCTCAACTTTCATCCTATACTCATTAGGATTGGGTACCCTCCTCTATCATAAGATAAGGAAACCTAACTCCCCTGTTAGGGTTAAGAAATTCACCTCTCCTATTTGTATTAGGATTAGCGAATCTTTTCCGTCTTTCATAGGCCATCATTCATCTCCATATTCATTTTCAAAGTCATCGTATTAATAGATGGGATTGCCAATTCTTTGTCATCGAAGAATTCATCAAATTGGAGATTCCGCAGAGGATACCTTGGTGGTGGTTGATATGGGTATGGTTGATAAGGGGGTGGTTCTAACGGAGGTGATTGATTTGGTGGTGGTTGAAGAGAAGGTGGTTGTACTTGAGATGGTTGATGTGATGGTGATTGTTGTGGTGGATTTAAGGGTGAAAGTGGTGGAAGAAGATTAGTTGATGAACAATCATGTTCACTTCGGTACATACCATCGACTAGACTTTTATCATCAATCTTGAGGGATAATCTCTTGAGCTCTTAGACCACGTTATCCAAGATTGATTTGACAGCGTTGATCTACCTTTCAACGGTGCCCATACTTGTGGAAAGGTCTTACAATTCGTCATCGTCTCCCACCATCGTTGAAAAGTAGTCAAAGTTCTAATACCACTTGATACAGATAAGGAAGGAAACAATGCCACTAGATCTCTTTCTAGCGCCAAGGAATCTTGAAAGATAATTTTAGGTAAAAAAAAGCACTTTAATCCATGAGCAACGCACTTGAATCCATGAGAAAAAGATAAATAACTCGAAATCACGAGCAATTAAAGAGAAAAGACTCAATTATATTGATTATCAAAGTTGAATAATAAAAATAAAGATACAATGGCCTTATATAGGTAAATAGAAAAGAATACTACTCTAACTGAAAAACTTAATTAAATAAACTTAATTAAATAAAAAAATAAAACAAATCAGAATTCAACTCAGTCTGGAAAACTAAATCCTACCCATACTCGGATACCCTGATACACAGCAGACATGTCGACCGTAATCAAGTCCCTGTCTACAGACTATATATCTGATTTTTGGTAAACATTTTGCATGCAGGCTGTCGACAGCTGATTGGGCTTGTCGACAGACTGAAATTCAGTCTTTGACAGCCGCTTGAGTTTACTCGACAACACTGTCCTGAGCCTGCTTGCTTCTGATTTGCCTTCCTACATCATTATGTCCTTCCTCTACATATCTCAAACTATCCGCATACATTTCTTCTCTAAGAACTCCATTGAGAAGACAGACTTTACATCCATTTAATAAAACTTCCAATTATTTTAAACCGCCATGCAATTAATAATCTCATAAATTTCAAACTAGCAACTAGAGTGAACACCTCATGACAACCTATGCCTGAGTTCTGCTTGTAACCCTTCAAGACAAGCCAAGCCTTGTACTGATTAATCGACCATCATGTATGTATTCTTGTGAACCCACTCGACACTAATAGCTTTTTGCCTTTTTTGAAAGATCAGTCAACTCTGTGTCTTATTCTTCTCAATAGCCTCTCTTCCCAAGTTCTTTCCACTTTTCTTTGATGGCCTCTTCTAACACGAGGTTGCAATCTGCAAATAGAAATTTGATGAACTAATTCACCATCATAATCAACATCATCATCATTAATAATAAAATCATCAAATCTAGATAGCACTGTGATGGTTTTAGGAGGATCCCTTCAAACAAGAAGAATTGATGAAGAGGGAGGAGGAATTGGGAGAGTGGGGCACATGTGGAGTGTGAGGACTTTCGGGCACATGTTCTTCTTGCTCCTTTTCTTTCTCAACCTATACTTACAATTCTTTTCTTTCCCAATCACAAGCCTTCATTTCATCGAACTTTACATCTCGACTAAAGAATACTTTTTAGTGACCAGATGAGAGTTTACAAGCCTCCATATGCTCACTGTAACAACAAACATACACTTTCTCCCTTCACATCGAGCTATTTCCTTCTTATTTGCTTTGGGATATGTTGAAATGCAAGTGAGGCAAAAACTCGAAGATGACTAATTGAGGGATTTATACCACTCCAAGCTTCTCCGATTCTCTTTTTTAAAATACTCTTTGTGGGACATTTGTTCCACACATGTTGCATATGTTACTGCGCCAACCCAGAACTTATTTAGCATACTTTTCTTTAAGAACATGCTTCTCACCATCTCCATGCTAGTCATGTTCTTCCTTTTGGTAACATTGTTCTAGTGAAGCGAGTAGCTTATGAGACCTTAAATTTGGGTAATAAGACATCTAATTACTGTTAGAATTATGACGTGAATATGTCATGAAGGTTGATTAATACCGAATTTGACAGCTTTCTTTTCTGAATCTATTTTGAGTGCGAGTTACATTCATGTTTCCTTTATTCTAATTGAAGGTGCTTTGAATCCGAGTTGGGTTCATGTTTCCTTTAATTCTGATTGAAGGAGCTTGTTTAGGATTATGAGAGTTTTATAGTCTATAAATAGCCCCTTAAGGGTGGCCTTCAATGTATTCCAAGAGAATCCTATGAATTTGTAATTCCTAAGGATGTAATTCATCTACGTGAGAAATTCGTGAGAGAAGCTTAACCATAAGGATTCGCTGTTCTTAGCGGCCATCAAAGATTTGTACCTTCTCAGCGTGAGGTGTAAGTAATTCTTATTGTACACCCCCAAAATTTAATAAAGTTCTCTCCCTTTCTCTTATGAACGTACACACGATCTGTTTGATCGGTGGAGCCACGTTATATTGTCTGTTAGTTTTCTATCTACTTGGAATATCTTCTTCTTCTCTTCTTCAAGTTGTCTTAGTAGATCCTGTGATTCGTATTTGTTGCGTCGCCGCAGTCGATCCGGTCGTGGGGGCGTCCTCTTCTAAAATCACAACAATTAATATCAGAGCATACAGATTGTATCCTAATAATTGGTATCAGAGCAAGGTAACTTGAAGATGTCTGCGATCAAGTTCGATATTCAGAAGTTTGATGACGTCATCAATTTCAACAGGTCACAGATTAGGATGAATGCTATCCTTACCCAGAGCGGGTTGAAGAAAGCATTACTCGGGAGGGAGAAAAAAGCCTTAAAACATGAAGAAAGAAACTTAGCAGGAGTTGGATGAGAAAGGCTTAACAACTATTCAGCTTTACTTAAAGGACGAAGTGTGGATGAGTTTTCTACGGAGGAGAAAACAGTGTCCTCGCTGTGGGAGTGACTTCATGATCACTATCTGAAGAAATCGTTGGCGAATCTGTTAATTCTAAAGCATCATCTCTTCTTCTTCGCATACTGAAAATCAAGTCTCACATTGCAGAATTTTTCTCTATTATCAATGATCTAGATAAGATAGATGTTAACATAGAAGATGAAGATCAAGTACTTCTATTAATGTGTTCTTTACCTTCTTCATATAAGAGTTTTAGGGAAGCTATCATCTATGGAGGTAAGTCAACAATCAAGGTTAATGAGGTCAAGGAGCATCTACTCAATAAGGACGAATTGACACCCAGTTGACGGTCATCATGATTATTCCGGGCAAGTTCATTATTGAAGAGAGAAGTGTAATAATGGAAGTTTCACGGTTAACTCAAAACACAAGAATTTGCGTGCAACTATTATCCCAAAAAAAGGCACATTAGATCTGAGTGTTAGCTTCGAAAGAAGAAACAATCAGATTCTAATGTCATTAAACTGATTGAAGGAGATGAAGAGCAGTGAGACGTTCTATCAATTACAGGCAGACCAGTTAATAATAAAAATAGATGGGTCATAGATTCTGAATGTTTGCAGCATATCTGGAAGATGTTTTCTTTATACACTTTGGTTCAAGGAGGAGAAGTCTTCATGGGGAATTCCGCTATAAGCAAGGTGAGGCGAAGGAACAATCTAGTTTCGGTCTCATGATGGATGCATCACTACTCTTCAAGGCGTTTGTCAATGTTCCCGAATCAAGGTACAATCTCATCTCTCTTGGAGCCTTACATAGAGAAGTGTTCTATTCAGTTCGAAAGGTGATCTTATGAAAGTTTCTAAAGAGGCCTATGTGATGTTTCAAACTGAACGTGTTGGCTATATGTATATGTTGCAAAATTCAAAAGTTACAGTTGGTGGATTGCAGTTATCCTCGGCTTCGGAAGCGGCAGTTGTGGAACAATTAGAAACTACGATGATTTCAAGTTTGGATGTTCAGTTTACCCTGAAGGGAGATTGGGACTAGGCGCGCAACAAAGTAGTCCAGATCCTTACTCCTATGGTGGACAAATTTTCATAGATCTTGTTTAGATCAAGGAGATCATTAGGTAATAAAGTTCAGGTCGGGCCTGAACTTATTCGACCTAATCAAAATGTGAACCCCATGAGGGAGTTATGGAGAAGAGGGAGTGAGATGGAGATGAAGTCAAGTTTATTAATTGTGCGTGGATGCGAGCACATGGAATATGGTGACTATTCTCGGACTTGAACGTATTCAAGTTAAGGGGGAGATTGTTAGGATTATGACGTGAATACGTCGTGAAGGTTGATTAGTGTTGGATTTAGTAGTTTTCTTTTCTGCATCTATTTTGAGTCCGAGTTGGATTCAAGTTTCCTTATCTGATTGAAGGTGTTTTGAATCCGAGTTGGATTCAAGTTTTCTTTATTCTAATTGAAGGAGTTTGTTTAGGACTAAGAGAGTTTTATGGTGTATAAATAACCCCTTAGGGGTGGCCTGCAATGTATTCCAAGAGAATCTTATGAATTTATAGTTCCTAAGGGTGTAATTCATCTAGGTGAGAAATTTGTGAGAGAAGCTTAGCCACAAGGGTTCGTTATTCTTGGCGGTCATCAAAGGCTTGTAACTTCTTAGCATGAGATGTAAGTAATTCTTATTGTACTCCTCTAAAGTTTTAATAAAGTTTCTCTCTTTTCTCCTGTGGCCATACAGATGATCTGTTTGATCGGTGGAACAACGTTATATTGTGTGTTAACTTTCTATCTACTTTGGAATATCTTCTTCTTCTCTTCTTTAAGTTGTCTTAGTAGATCCTATGGTACGTATCCGCTGTGCCGCCCCAGTCGATCCGGTCGTGGGGACGTCCTTTCCTGAAATCATAACAATTGTATCAGAGCATATAGATTGTTCCCAACACATCCGTCACCGTGATTCCTGAGATCGCATCAGAGAACAACCAAATCTTATTCATGGATAGGTGTATTACCTTCTCTTCTCTCTTCTAATCTACACTCTCCAAATTCTCTTTCACAATTGATAAGTCCTCTTCAAGGCGGTCTTCCCTACCATAATGGTAGAAATCATATTGTCCTTCTCCTAATCTACTGATAGTCCACAACCTTGTGACTTCTTACTTCTCCCCTTTGCGTAACAAGAACATACAAGTTTTCACTAAAGTTAACTTTTTCTTTCTCTCCTCATTGAATAAGCTACCAGTAAATTGACTCATGATAAGCACCCAAGCGCAGAGTTGCCAAGTGAGACCACCAATGTTTCCAACTACCAGGAACATAACTAAGGAGTGACACTGTATTTCATCATTCATAACCATCTTCATAGTAGACAATTGTTTCACGATAGTCTAGATCTTATTCAGATGCTCTGCAATGGAAGAACCATCAATATACTTTAGAAACACAAGCTTTCGGATTGGAAAAGCCTTATTCATACTGGAAAAGCCCTATTCCTATTGCTTTCTCTTATTCAAACTCTCTAACTTCTTCCAAAGAGAACGGGCTGATGTTTCGGTAGACACATGGTGGAACAACTTTGTCGTCTAACCACTGCCTCATACATCTGATAGCTTTGATTCAATTCCTCAGCTATTTTTTGGTATGTCTTTTGGTTTGCTTCATCACCTTCAATCGGGGCATTTAAAACCTTTCATTATGAAAACCATCCATGTTCATTTTCCAAATAATCCAATTTGACCCATTAGGCCTGATCCCTATTTATGGTACTTTGATCCATCACCCACGTGTTTTCTTATCAACAATGACTTCGATAACATTTTTTAAAGAAAATTCGTGATAGAATATACAATAATATAGCAATCTCAGAAATGGAAGATAGATATAATTTCTTCAACCCTCACCGTATTTTTGGGGTTTTGCTACAAAGGCAAGGACATTAATATCAAAAGCATTGTTTCAAGAGTTCCCTGGGTTCAAAATATCATCTGGCAATTTAAAATATGTCATCATTGGCAATTAAAATATATCTGGTTATCTTTACTATTTTAGTACCAACTCTTAAAGAGTGAATTAAGGATTGCATTTGACTAATGTCCTCAAGGTTTGCGAATGTTCTCAAAACACATCCTATATGTCCATTATATCTAATACTGCAAGGTTCTTTATAAT
>JAVJIF010024693.1:0-53054 GCA_038442645.1 Agave tequilana | reverse complement strand
TTCAACTCAAATGTGGCCTGTGAGCTCCGCATTTCAACTCAAATGCGAGCCTGTGAGTTCCATATTTCAATGCAAACATGAGCCTGTGAGCTCCGCGTCTCAGAAACAGAATGAAGTATGCATCCAAGTTAGACCCGCGTTTCTGTTCTAACTGTCAGCCATTACTAGGTCAATTAACACTCACAAAATGTGGGTGTTAATTCCCATTATGGAGGATTTATAGGGGATAATTATACCTTGAAAACCCTTATAAGTATCTATGAAAGCTGCGAAGAAGGGGTTCAGACAGTTGAGATCTAAAGAAAATCAGCCAAAGAGAGGTTCAACATCTGAGCATTGGAGTTCAGCTTTTGGAGACTTCAAGAGAACAAAGGATTGTGTTCCTTCTAACTTGTTGAGTTCAAGTTCTAATCTCTTTGAAATTTCTCTTAGCTATTGACTAAAGTTCATATACTTCATTAGTATGCTTAAAACGAGAGCAACAAGAAGATCTAGAGAAAGCCTTGATCTAGCTTATCAACGAAAGACAAGATCACCTTCCACCACTATACAAAGAACCAGCATTAAAAAAGAGGAGATTCACTCTTACCTCCTCTTTTTTGTAACTGGAATTCATTCCATTGTAATCTTTCATCCACTCAAAGAAAATTTTACTTCGCTCATTTTCTAGCGAAACAAAAGATGGCGATCACTGGGGACTTTTTTTTCAACGAAAAGGTAGTGGCACAAGCCGATCTCAGGTTTCTCAAATCAACAGTCGAGTCACTCATGGTCAAATTCGACCAGAGAAGTATGAAGACTTCTCTCTTCGGGCCCCATTAGCCCCAAGATCAGGAGACAATATAGCAAAGTCTCTGTGAAGACTCACTCTCAAGTCTTTTTAGGGACTCCTCTGAACTTTTTATAGGCTCCGAAAGCCTCCCGTGGTAAAACATGGTTCGTGTCAACTTCTCTCAAGAGACCCACGCCATGACCACGATCAACACAGCGACAGAGACCATCTCATTGTTGTTCTCCTCTCAAGGCGTTGCCAATCAAGAATGCCAGGGATTCCCAACAATTCGTGTGGAGCAACTTGAATAATGATCATCGATGCAGGCGTCTGGCTCATTGTCAGCAAGCAGAAGATGCGGTAAATGCAGTCTGTGCAACTGGCATCAAACGTGAGGCTCAAACCCGCGTTTCTAAAATAGAAAGCGAGACTAAGGACCCTCATTTCTTTTGCTCATGTGAGACCCACATCTCAATGCTCAGACATGAGGTCCGCGTCTCACTGTAAGAACACAACCCGTGTTCGCCTTTTGGCTAACCCAAATGCGAGGTTTCACATTTCTCTGCCAGAATGAGAGACCCGTGTTCAACAAAAGCATGCACCAAAATGCGACTTTCGCGTTTCAACTCTCAAACGCGAGACTCGCATTCAGAAGCAAGGCCTGCTTAAACACAACCTTCGCGTTTCAACATAAAAATATAAGGTCCATCTCCAGCCTCATCAGGCTGAAAACCAAGCTGAACCAATAAGCCCTCACCCCCATGGGTTCAAGGCTAGTTTTTCAGATTCTCCCACAATGAATCTGAGGGACTACTTGATAAAGAAGTGGAGTGTCCATCAAATTACTCTCCGATGCTACTATGAGTGACTCATCATAGCAATACTCTCTGAGTGCCACTGCAACTCTCATACGAGCAACTTGTCAGTCTTCAATCGGTTATCAGTGGCCCCACCCTCTAAATCAGCCAAGAGGCGTCGATCCCGCAGAGAAGAGATCATTTTTCAATGTGGAGTACCCTGAGATGACTTCCAACATCCAGTACACCAAGTAAGTCAAAGGGGAAGCACCTAGCCATCAGTTTTGAGGAGTCTGATGTAGAACCTTCTTCAGGTTTGAAAGAAATACTGATCAAACCTGAATTAATTTACTAATTCACTCGCATCCGGACTGAACAATTGCCTCGGTGGACTATAATGCTCTGGCCATGGGAATGGAAGAAAACAATGAGCACTTTGCCATCGTGGAATCTCAGTCATCCAATTCTTCCATTGAGAAGGAGGCCTTCGTACACATGGTCAATACTCTGAAAAAATTGGCTCCGATACAGAAAGAGCAGTTTGATATGCTCCAAGCCTAGCAAAGGTCCATCAATGACCTTAAGAAGATGCTTGCTCTCTTGCTTGACAGGAAGCAGAAGAAATCCCAGAGAAATCGAGGTCTCGCGCTGATTCCAGCAGGCAAAGGTAAAGAAAAAAAGGGTGAAAAATCTACCTCTGAAAAACACTGAGAGTGAGAACCCCATTTGAAATCCTTAAGTCTTTGTCTGAAGAGGAAAGGAATTAAGACAGTGGGGATAATCACTCCAAGAGGTTGAGTGAACTGAAAAACGCGTTAAAAGCTCTCGCAAACTAAAGTAATTTGCAAGAAGCAGACATGGTCAGGTCGTATCCAGTGAATGGGATGCAGCTCTACACCCTCCTAAGTTCAAGGCACCGACCCTACATACCTTTGACAGTAAAGGATCATCGAACCAACATATATACTACTTCAAATCCCAAACCGGGAATGCAATATCGAACTATGCATCATGGCTCACTTGTTCATTGGAACCCTCAAGGGTTCGCTTTGAATGGTTCTAAAGCTTCCCGCGGACTCTATCAAGACATGGGCTAACTTTCAGAAGCTATTTCTGGCTCGCTTCTTCGAAGATGATACAGAAATATCGGTGCCAACTCTTCTTGCAACAAAGCTGAAGAAATGAGAATCCATCAAATTGTTTGTGGAAAGTTTTGGAGTACGGCGCTCCGATGTCCAAGTGGCATGACACAGTCTATACGGGTAGAGGACTTGTCAACAATTTCTGCAAATCATAATCCTAGCTCAGATAAGAGTAGCTGAGTGTCGCACTTGGAGCAGTTGGTGCTACAAGGTGAGTAAGCGAAGGAGATACCACCAGTGTCAAGGCTGTAGAAAAGGACAGTAAGTGGAGACCTGATAAATCAACGTGACATGCTCCAGAATCATCTTCTCAATTGAGAAGAAGGGATACTCTGACAACAGAGGTTTGAAAAACACCTAGAGGGGGGGTGAATAGGTGTAAGTGCTAATCTAGAAACTTAATGCAAACTAAGTGCGCTAAATGCGGAAGCTAATGCAAATTATGCACAAACTAATACAATACAACAAGTGTAGCCGAATTCCCCTTGCGAGGCTCTGGACTAACTCCCCTTGATTCCCTTGAAATGGGTTGAGGTGCTATGTGAAGCTCTTGTTGGATGAGTATAAGTTAGGCACACACACAAGCAATCCAAGCAATATGAAATATGTGCACACACAATCAAGCCAAGCAATCAAGGATAAATTACAATATGAAAGATGCAAGGCAACTCAAGCGATGTATATAATATGAATGCTATGAAAGTATGATGCTTGTATGAAATGATGCTTGCACAAAGTAAAGAGAGTAAGGGTAGAGAGACAATGGATCAAACGCTAACACAAAGATTTGTTTCGAGGTTCGAGCACCTTGCTCTACATCCCCGCCTACACCACCGTGTAGGATTTCCACTATCTCAACTCCCACCGAGGGAACCTCTACCGAAGAGGATTTCTTACAACTCTAGGAGTACCTAACTCCTCTCTCAATACAACCTCCACCGAGGCCAACAACAACCAACAACAACACCTCTACCAAAGAGGCTCACAACCAATCTCAATCACCTCACACTTGAGGGATACAAACCAATCACCCGATCACCTCTACCTAAGAGGGATACAACAAGAATAAGGGTGTACAACTTAGAGGTTACAAACAACAACCTCAAAACTCTCTCTTTCTTTCTTTTTCCACAAAACAAAGATCCTAATAGTTTAGGATAGTATGATATAGCTCAAGTGTGGAAAACAAGTGTTTTTGGAAACAAGCAACAAAGAAAAACTACTTGGGAAATCTCTTGTATATGATAGAAAAGAATACCAAATCAAAATCCCAAACCTAGTTTTCTTTGATTTTCCAAAAACCCAAAACAATAAAGATTAGAAGTATAAAGCCCAAAAACTTCTTTTTAACTCTTTTAAACTCTTCAGAAAACCAGAAATTTTTCTCTTAAAAACCTTGGCCAAAATCCCCAAAGAGATGGGGTTTATATAGCCCCTAGGAAAAACTAGCCGTTAGGCTGATGTGGCAGTCTGACCAACTGCCGGTCGACCGCCCGGTCGACCGCCAACGGTCAAAAATGTGACCGTTGGGCAATAGCGGTCGACCGGGCCCGGTCGACCGAAACAAACCGAGAGCAGAGCTCTCAGACCCGGTCGACCGGCTCGGTCGACCGTCCACTGTGCCTAACAGACGTGCACGTCTGTGCACATCGGTCGACCGACCCGGTCGACCGGCCACTTGGTGCGGTCGACCGGTCCGGTCGACCGAACTGGCCTGGCAGGCACAGTGCAGATCTGCACAGATACGGATTTGAAAAAAGGTCTTTTCACTCAATAAAAATCCCATAAAATCACAGTAAATCTAAAAAATAGTTTTAATCACAATAAAAACTGTTTTTCTAAAAAATTGTTTTTCTAAAACTTGTTTTATCATTTTACTTTGATAACCAAACTTGTGATAAAAATTTCAAGACATATATCAATCATATCAATTCATTTTTGTGTCTTGCCAATTTTATCAAAAACAAAACCTTGTATTTTGTCAAACTTGATTTTTTCCAAAACATGAATAGGGATATCAAAATAAGTTTGTTTACCAAGTTAAAGCATGTATGTATAAATAGAAAACATCTACTATACATATAATATATGTAAACTTGTTTTGATCAACTATTCATAAAAACCAAATATCAAATCATAAAACGTGTGTGTTTTGTGCACTTGAGCATATCAACTAAACTAAGCTTTACAAATGGATCTAAAAACTCTATCTAAACTAGGATACCTAAGTCTTCTTGTTGATCTTCCATCTTCAAGTAGACTCGATCCCAAACGCGTGATCCTCCAAGTGCAAAGGTATGATCTTTAAGCTTTGGCACCGGAATCAACATGAAAAGCTTCTAAACTCCTTGTTGAAGCTAATCACCAACTAATATCCTGTTAATGATCTGAAACTTAGAAACACAAGAATATTAGTAAACATAACTACATGAGTGTTGATCATCATCAAAACTAGAGTGGAAGGCCATTGGGCAACAATCTCCCCCTTTTTGATGATGACAAAACTCATGGAGTTATATATGCATGGATTAAAGTTAAGCTTCAAAGAAGCTCCCCCTTAACTCATGCATCACAATAAACATAATAGATATGCAATGAAAGCACATGATACTAAACAAAAGCATGCATCATATTCTTATTATCTATCCCTATGCATGAGCTTGGTATATGCAAAAACACAATCATGCATATATATATAGAAACAAAACTCAAATTCTTCTCCCCCTTTTTGTCAATCATCAACAAAGGGGTAATCAAAACCATAGATAAAACGAGGGTAAAAATCTTGCTTCCCTTTATGTCAATCAAAACAATGCAAACAATGTTCTCCCCCTTTTGTCTAAAACAAAAACAAGGTCAATAAGGGGTGACCATAAACAACATGATACCAATAGATAAATATGTCAATGAAGCATCTTGATACCAATAAACAAGAATCAATATATGTTATATGCTATATACATTCATGAAGAGGAAGACGCTAAGTTAGCTTCCCTACACATATGCATTACATGAAGAAGGGATGACAAGCCCAATTCACATAACACATATTATGTAATGCATAAGAGGAGATGTGAAGCTCCCCCTACACACGTATATCATATAAAGAAGAGTTGTCAAGCTCCTCAATTTATAATATACTCAACATGAATTTATATGTAAGAGAGATGTTAAGCTCTCCTTGCATATAGGAAATACAAATCAAAACTTTGAATATTTTCTTTAAACAACATTTTGAGATACCAATTGTAATTAAACATAACAATTACCAATTGTAAAACAACATAACAAATTTTGAATGTCTAAACACAAATTTTGATACCAATTGTAAGAATATATTTCATTTTGAAAAACATATAAACAAACTTGATGTTGATATCATATGTTCAAATTAACAACTTTTGATCGTAAAGAGTGGGAGTACAAATACCAATTGAAATACAAAATCAAATTTTCTCCCCCTTTATGAGATACAAACTAAAGACATGCATAGTCTTGATAACATTTAAAAGTAATCAATTTTAAACAAAATTGAAACTCAAGCACTAGCATAAATACAAACATATATATGTATGAAAGATAGATACCAATAGAAATTGATATACTTGGAATTTAAAGCATACATACATACAAAACATATATGAGTATACAAGAAGATCAAAATGATACCAATTGAAAGAGTTCAATGATACCAATTGACATAACAATAAGTTCAAGTGTATACATCATATTATCTACCACCCAATCATAATTCAAGTTTTAAAGATTTTCAATTTAGGGCATACATGAACATGATCTCCCATCCTACCGCCCTTAGAAGGTAGGGGTTTTCAAAGATAGATTTGAAAATGTAGTTTTGTTTGAAAATCACTACCAAAATGAAGAACACCGCAACTAGTTAAATGGAAAACTTGTTAACTAGCACAAAATCCTTCAAGTAAGGAATAAAACAAAATTGAAATTCACATGATAATCATCACTCTAACCAATAAAGCATAACTCATGAGAAACAAAACATGAGCAATAGATATGAGTGTACAAATAATATGTGAAGATCATAATTATGAAAAATATTTCATTAAGCTCAATTATTCCTTAAAACATAATTCCATCAAAAACATGAAAAATCATATAAAACTCCTTATTAATCTTCAAGGCATATGTATGTCTAATACAAACTAAGATATACATACATATCCAAAACACAACGAGTCCACAAAATATATGCATTAAGGCACGTGGCTCAAAGGATACTCATGTATAGTCAATAGTTTGGATAAGATGTACATATACATGAAGTTAAATATTGACACAAAATCAAGAGAAACTAAATCTTCATCAAGACAAATTTCATTTCAAGGTATATGTATGAATTGTCAACACAAGAAGTATACATACATAACCCTTAAACACACTTTGAGTCCACAATAGATATTTGCATGAAAGGCAAATGACTCAAGGGTATACATGTATATCTTCACGTTTGGCAAAATACACATATACATGAAATAAAAACTCAAAATCATCAAACATTTCAAAAATAGGAATACAAGTTTAACATGTATGAATCATCAAAACTAGACTATATTCACACATCTAATGGGAACAAATAAGCATTCAACCCAAACATACATAGATTTATTTGTGTCCCATTATATGTACAAATATGAATCCTAGTCTTAATGAGAACTAACATCTAAACATGTAATCAAATCATTAAGCACAAGACAAACACGAATATCATTTTGCTAAAACGAAACTCACACAAATTCATCAAAATTCTTTTATTTGTAACAAAGCTTCTAGGTATATGTATGATTCATCCAAATCTAACAATGTACATACATATCCCAATCACAAACGAGTCTATTAAAAGTAATTGCATGAAGGCAAAAGACTCGATGGGTATACATGTATATTTATTAGGTTTGAAATCAAAATACATATACATGAAGTAAAAACATGAAATAGGCATAGCAAGTATAATAGAAGAATCATCAATACTAGCTTATACATGTGCATATAGTGGGTACAAATGAGCATGAAGTGCAAACATATAAAAGTCAATTTGTTCTCACTATGTGTACATGCATACATGCAAGTTTTGATAATATCCACATCTAAACTAGTTTATACCACATGAAGTACAAAAACTAGATAAAAATCATCATGAAAAAGCTAAAATCATGATTAATATGTAAATTCACATGTATTAGATTCATGATGTACATTATAGCTAAACAAAAGGTGAGAACACTAAATATGGGTTCATATAAGCAAGTGTGTCTCAAATACTATACATGTATGTCAAGGATCTAATAAACATGGCATGTACATACTAATCCAAAGACAATGAAAAACATGCTATAAACAAATGAATATGAAAGCATGTAAATAATAATGAGAAGTTTAGGAATCGTTACCAAAGCCTTAGAAGGCAACTTTCCTTGTCTCCAAAACATGGTGGTCCTTTCCACCAAATCTTCCCTTGAAAGTGATGCATCCAATTGATTTCCTTTAAGTACGGAACGCATCCACTCCAAGGTGCCATCACTCTCACGTCATGTGAGAGCCCTCACCTACATCAAATAAAAGAGGGGTGGTCTTTGGTACCCATCTCTTATTGGGTCCATGGGGGTTAGTACCTTCTCTAACCCAAACAAACTTCTTGGCTAAATTTTCAACATGTAAACGATCATAGCAAAATTTAGCAAGATGACCTTTTCGGCCACAATGTGTACATGTGTACACATGAGCATACATGTGAGGAGTGTGTCCGTGAGGAGCATGTGTATGCCGTGTAGGGTGTGCATGCGTAAAAGTTGGAACTTGTTTCTTTCGAACCAAGGATTCCAAACGAGTGTGGTTCATGGCACATTGGCTCATAGTGGAGCCCAAACAATCTACTCTCTTCTTTAACATACAAATATCATCATTTATCTTAGAAGAAGAGGTACATGCATTAGGAGGTGTGTGTGATACTACCCTAGCATGGCAAACATGTGAATCAATCTTAATTTTCAAAGATTCATTTTTCTTAACACAAATGTCTAATTCTTTTGTAATGAAAACAATTTCATTTTTCAAAGACTCATTTTCTCTTAAAACAAATTCAATCTTTGAAGATAAAACATCATTATTTTTCAAAACATTATCACAATCATTTTTATTTTTCAAAAAGTTATTTTCTTTAAGTGCAAGATCAAGTTGAGATTTTAATGAATCCCTCTCATTATAGACCTCAACCTTTTCTTGCAAAACACAATCAAGTCTAGAATGCAAACACTTATTTTCTTTTTCAATTTCTAGACTTTTCTTTTTCAAAATTTTATATTTTTCTATTAATTTTTCACATACTATTGAAAGTTCTTCATTTAGAGCATGGGCATCAATATGATCATTTGAAGAACTAGCATCATCATCACTATCTAATGGAGTTTCCGAGTGTACCTCAAGGGAGTCATTCCCTTGGACCATGTAGCATATAGAGTTGGATTCTCCACTAGATTCCTCTTCTTGGATTTGGACTTGAAGCTTGGAGGTGGTGGTTGTTGTCAATTTGTTCCACACTACAAAAGCGGAATCAAAGTTAGAAACACATAAAAGATAATCTTTAGATAAAGTGCTTCTAATGGCCTCTAGGGCTTGTGCATTGGCCCCTATATGATTGCGATCACTAAGGAAGGATTCCTTGGTAATAGCAAGATAGACTTTATGACCTAGGGTTTGCAAATAAACGGTCATCCTAATCTTCCAAACATGAATGTTGGAAGGGTCATACATAGGTGGGGTCATGAAGGCCATGGTAAACTAAATGAATGTGCAAACAAACAAATGCAAATAAGATTAGCAAGCAAATGGATCACTCCTAGGATGTTAAGCCTAAGTATCAGGAGCACTAGCTCTGATACCAATTGAAAAACACCTAGAGGGGGGTGAATAGGTGTAAGTGCTAATCTAATAAACTTAATGCAAACTAAGTGCGCTAAATGCGGAAGCTAATGCAAATTATGCACAAACTAATACAATACAACAAGTGTAGCCGAATTCCCCTTGCGAGGCTCTGGACTAACTCCCCTTGATTCCCCTTGAAATGGGTTGAGGTGCTATGTGAAGCTCTTGTTGGATGAGTATAAGTTAGGCACACACACAAGCAATCCAAGCAATATGAAATATGTGCACACACAATCAAGCCAAGCAATCAAGGATAAATTACAATATGAAAGATGCAAGGCAACTCAAGCGATGTATATAATATGAATGCTATGAAAGTATGATGCTTGTATGAAATGATGCTTGCACAAAGTAAAGAGAGTAAGGGTTAGAGAGACAATGGATCAAACGCTAACACAAAGATTTGTTTCGAGGTTCGAGCACCTTGCTCTACATCCCCGCCTACACCACCGTGTAGGATTTCCACTATCTCAACTCCCACCGAGGGAACCTCTACCGAAGAGGATTTCTTACAACTCTAGGAGTACCTAACTCCTCTCTCAATACAACCTCCACCGAGGCCAACAACAACCAACAACAACACCTCTACCAAAGAGGCTCACAACCAATCTCAATCACCTCACACTTGAGGGATACAAACCAATCACCCGATCACCTCTACCTAAGAGGGATACAACAAGAATAAGGGTGTACAACTTAGAGGTTACAAACAACAACCTCAAAACTCTCTCTTTCTTTCTTTTTCCACAAAACAAAGATCCTAATAGTTTAGGATAGTATGATATAGCTCAAGTGTGGAAAACAAGTGTTTTTGGAAACAAGCAACAAAGAAAAACTACTTGGGAAATCTCTTGTATATGATAGAAAAGAAATACCAAATCAAAATCCCAAAACCTAGTTTTCTTTGATTTTCCAAAAACCCAAAACAATAAAGATTAGAAGTATAAAGCCCAAAAACTTCTTTTTAAAACTCTTTTAAACTCTTCAGAAAACCAGAAATTTTTCTCTTAAAAACCTTGGCCAAAATCCCCAAAGAGATGGGGTTTATATAGCCCCTAGGAAAAACTAGCCGTTAGGCTGATGTGGCAGTCTGACCAACTGCCGGTCGACCGGCCCGGTCGACCGCCAACGGTCAAAAATGTGACCGTTGGGCAATAGCGGTCGACCGGCCCGGTCGACCGAAACAAACCGAGAGCAGAGCTCTCAGACCCGGTCGACCGGCTCGGTCGACCGTCCACTGTGCCTAACAGACGTGCACGTCTGTGCACATCGGTCGACCGACCCGGTCGACCGGCCACTTGGTGCGGTCGACCGGTCCGGTCGACCGAACTGGCCTGGCAGGCACAGTGCAGATCTGCACAGATACGGGATTTGAAAAAAGGTCTTTTCACTCAATAAAAATCCCATAAAATCACAGTAAATCTAAAAAATAGTTTTAATCACAATAAAAACTGTTTTTCTAAAAAATTGTTTTTCTAAAACTTGTTTTATCATTTTACTTTGATAACCAAACTTGTGATAAAAATTTCAAGACATATATCAATCATATCAATTCATTTTTGTGTCTTGCCAATTTTATCAAAAACAAAACCTTGTATTTTGTCAAACTTGATTTTTCCAAAACATGAATAGGGATATCAAAATAAGTTTGTTTACCAAGTTAAAGCATGTATGTATAAATAGAAAACATCTACTATACATATAATATATGTAAACTTGTTTTGATCAACTATTCATAAAAACCAAATATCAAATCATAAAACGTGTGTGTTTTGTGCACTTGAGCATATCAACTAAACTAAGCTTTACAAATGGATCTAAAAACTCTATCTAAACTAGGATACCTAAGTCTTCTTGTTGATCTTCCATCTTCAAGTAGACTCGATCCCAAACGCGTGATCCTCCAAGTGCAAAGGTATGATCTTTAAGCTTTGGCACCGGAATCAACATGAAAAGCTTCTAAACTCCTTGTTGAAGCTAATCACCAACTAATATCCTGTTAATGATCTGAAACTTAGAAACACAAGAATATTAGTAAACATAACTACATGAGTGTTGATCATCATCAAAACTAGAGTGGAAGGCCATTGGGCCAACAATCTCCCCCTTTTTGATGATGACAAAACTCATGGAGTTATATATGCATGGATTAAAGTTAAGCTTCAAAGAAGCTCCCCCTTAACTCATGCATCACAATAAACATAATAGATATGCAATGAAAGCACATGATACTAAACAAAAGCATGCATCATATTCTTATTATCTATCCCTATGCATGAGCTTGGTATATGCAAAAACACAATCATGCATATATATATAGAAACAAAACTCAAATTCTTCTCCCCCTTTTTGTCAATCATCAACAAAGGGGTAATCAAAACCATAGATAAAACGAGGGGTAAAAATCTTGCTTCCCCTTTATGTCAATCAAAACAATGCAAACAATGTTCTCCCCCTTTTGTCTAAAACAAAAACAAGGTCAATAAGGGGTGACCATAAACAACATGATACCAATAGATAAATATGTCAATGAAGCATCTTGATACCAATAAACAAGAATCAATATATGTTATATGCTATATACATTCATGAAGAGGAAGACGCTAAGTTAGCTTCCCTACACATATGCATTACATGAAGAAGGGATGACAAGCCCCAATTCACATAACACATATTATGTAATGCATAAGAGGAGATGTGAAGCTCCCCCTACACACGTATATCATATAAAGAAGAGTTGTCAAGCTCCTCAATTTATAATATACTCAACATGAATTTATATGTAAGAGAGATGTTAAGCTCTCCTTGCATATAGGAAATACAAATCAAAACTTTGAATATTTTCTTTAAACAACATTTTGAGATACCAATTGTAATTAAACATAACAAATTACCAATTGTAAAACAACATAACAAATTTTGAATGTCTAAACACAATTTTGATACCAATTGTAAGAATATATTTCATTTTGAAAAACATATAAACAAACTTGATGTTGATATCATATGTTCAAATTAACAACTTTTGATCGTAAAGAGTGGGAGTACAAATACCAATTGAAATACAAAATCAAATTTTCTCCCCCTTTATGAGATACAAACTAAAGACATGCATAGTCTTGATAACAATTTAAAAGTAATCAATTTAAACAAAATTGAAACTCAAGCACTAGCATAAATACAAACATATATATGTATGAAAGATAGATACCAATAGAAATTGATATACTTGGAATTTAAAGCATACATACATACAAAACATATATGAGTATACAAGAAGATCAAAATGATACCAATTGAAAGAGTTCAATGATACCAATTGACATAACAATAAGTTCAAGTGTATACATCATATTATCTACCACCCAATCATAATTCAAGTTTTAAAGATTTTCAATTTAGGGCATACATGAACATGATCTCCCATCCTACCGCCCTTAGAAGGTAGGGGTTTTCAAAGATAGATTTGAAAATGTAGTTTTGTTTGAAAATCACTACCAAAATGAAGAACACCGCAACTAGTTAAATGGAAAACTTGTTAACTAGCACAAAATCCTTCAAGTAAGGAATAAAACAAAATTGAAATTCACATGATAATCATCACTCTAACCAATAAAGCATAACTCATGAGAAACAAAACATGAGCAATAGATATGAGTGTACAAATAATATGTGAAGATCATAATTATGAAAAATATTTCATTAAGCTCAATTATTCCTTAAAACATAATTCCATCAAAAACATGAAAAATCATATAAAACTCCTTATTTAATCTTCAAGGCATATGTATGTCTAATACAAACTAAGATATACATACATATCCAAAACACAACGAGTCCACAAAATATATGCATTAAGGCACGTGGCTCAAAGGATACTCATGTATAGTCAATAGTTTGGATAAGATGTACATATACATGAAGTTAAATATTGACACAAAATCAAGAGAAACTAAATCTTCATCAAGACAAATTTCATTTCAAGGTATATGTATGAATTGTCAACACAAGAAGTATACATACATAACCCTTAAACACACTTTGAGTCCACAATAGATATTTGCATGAAAGGCAAATGACTCAAGGGGTATACATGTATATCTTCACGTTTGGCAAAATACACATATACATGAAATAAAAACTCAAAATCATCAAACATTTCCAAAAATAGGAATACAAGTTTAACATGTATGAATCATCAAAACTAGACTATATTCACACATCTAATGGGAACAAATAAGCATTCAACCCAAACATACATAGATTTATTTGTGTCCCATTATATGTACAAATATGAATCCTAGTCTTAATGAGAACTAACATCTAAACATGTAATCAAATCATTAAGCACAAGACAAACACGAATATCATTTTGCTAAAACGAAACTCACACAAATTCATCAAAATTCTTTTATTTGTAACAAAGCTTCTAGGTATATGTATGATTCATCCAAATCTAACAATGTACATACATATCCCAATCACAAACGAGTCTATTAAAAGTAATTGCATGAAGGCAAAAGACTCGATGGGTATACATGTATATTTATTAGGTTTGAAATCAAAATACATATACATGAAGTAAAAACATGAAAATAGGCATAGCAAGTATAAATAGAAGAATCATCAATACTAGCTTATACATGTGCATATAGTGGGTACAAATGAGCATGAAGTGCAAACATATAAAAGTCAATTTGTTCTCACTATGTGTACATGCATACATGCAAGTTTTGATAATATCCACATCTAAACTAGTTTATACCACATGAAGTACAAAAACTAGATAAAAATCATCATGAAAAAGCTAAAATCATGATTAATATGTAAATTCACATGTATTAGATTCATGATGTACATTATAGCTAAACAAAAGGTGAGAACACTAAATATGGGTTCATATAAGCAAGTGTGTCTCAAATACTATACATGTATGTCAAGGATCTAATAAACATGGCATGTACATACTAATCCAAAGACAATGAAAAACATGCTATAAAACAAATGAATATGAAAGCATGTAAATAATAATGAGAAGTTTAGGAATCGTTACCAAAGCCTTAGAAGGCAACTTTCCTTGTCTCCAAAACATGGTGGTCCTTTCCACCAAATCTTCCCTTGAAAGTGATGCATCCAATTGATTTCCTTTAAGTACGGAACGCATCCACTCCAAGGTGCCATCACTCTCACGTCATGTGAGAGCCCTCACCTACATCAAATAAAAGAGGGGTGGTCTTTGGTACCCATCTCTTATTGGGTCCATGGGGGTTAGTACCTTCTCTAACCCAAACAAACTTCTTGGCTAAATTTTCAACATGTAAACGATCATAGCAAAATTTAGCAAGATGACCTTTTCGGCCACAATGTGTACATGTGTACACATGAGCATACATGTGAGGAGTGTGTCCGTGAGGAGCATGTGTATGCCGTGTAGGGTGTGCATGCGTAAAAGTTGGAACTTGTTTCTTTCGAACCAAGGATTCCAAACGAGTGTGGTTCATGGCACATTGGCTCATAGTGGAGCCCAAACAATCTACTCTCTTCTTTAACATACAAATATCATCATTTATCTTAGAAGAAGAGGTACATGCATTAGGAGGTGTGTGTGATACTACCCTAGCATGGCAAACATGTGAATCAATCTTAATTTTCAAAGATTCATTTTTCTTAACACAAATGTCTAATTCTTTTGTAATGAAAACAATTTCATTTTTCAAAGACTCATTTTCTCTTAAAACAAATTCAATCTTTGAAGATAAAACATCATTATTTTTCAAAACATTATCACAATCATTTTTATTTTTCAAAAAGTTATTTTCTTTAAGTGCAAGATCAAGTTGAGATTTTAATGAATCCCTCTCATTATAGACCTCAACCTTTTCTTGCAAAACACAATCAAGTCTAGAATGCAAACACTTATTTTCTTTTTCAATTTCTAGACTTTTCTTTTTCAAAATTTTATATTTTTCTATTAATTTTTCACATACTATTGAAAGTTCTTCATTTAGAGCATGGGCATCAATATGATCATTTGAAGAACTAGCATCATCATCACTATCTAATGGAGTTTCCGAGTGTACCTCAAGGGAGTCATTCCCTTGGACCATGTAGCATATAGAGTTGGATTCTCCACTAGATTCCTCTTCTTGGATTTGGACTTGAAGCTTGGAGGTGGTGGTTGTTGTCAATTTGTTCCACACTACAAAAGCGGAATCAAAGTTAGAAACACATAAAAGATAATCTTTAGATAAAGTGCTTCTAATGGCCTCTAGGGCTTGTGCATTGGCCCCTATATGATTGCGATCACTAAGGAAGGATTCCTTGTAATAGCAAGATAGACTTTATGACCTAGGGTTTGCAAATAAACGGTCATCCTAATCTTCCAAACATGAATGTTGGAAGGGTCATACATAGGTGGGGTCATGAAGGCCATGGTAAACTAAATGAATGTGCAAACAAACAAATGCAAATAAGATTAGCAAGCAAATGGATCACTCCTAGGATGTTAAGCCTAAGTATCAGGAGCACTAGCTCTGATACCAATTGAAAAACACCTAGAGGGGGGTGAATAGGTGTAAGTGCTAATCTAATAAACTTAATGCAAACTAAGTGCGCTAAATGCGGAAGCTAATGCAAATTATGCACAAACTAATACAATACAACAAGTGTAGCCGAATTCCCCTTGCGAGGCTCTGGACTAACTCCCCTTGATTCCCCTTGAAATGGGTTGAGGTGCTATGTGAAGCTCTTGTTGGATGAGTATAAGTTAGGCACACACACAAGCAATCCAAGCAATATGAAATATGTGCACACACAATCAAGCCAAGCAATCAAGGATAAATTACAATATGAAAGATGCAAGGCAACTCAAGCGATGTATATAATATGAATGCTATGAAAGTATGATGCTTGTATGAAATGATGCTTGCACAAAGTAAAGAGAGTAAGGGTTAGAGAGACAATGGATCAAACGCTAACACAAAGATTTGTTTCGAGGTTCGAGCACCTTGCTCTACATCCCCGCCTACACCACCGTGTAGGATTTCCACTATCTCAACTCCCACCGAGGGAACCTCTACCGAAGAGGATTTCTTACAACTCTAGGAGTACCTAACTCCTCTCTCAATACAACCTCCACCGAGGCCAACAACAACCAACAACAACACCTCTACCAAAGAGGCTCACAACCAATCTCAATCACCTCACACTTGAGGGATACAAACCAATCACCCGATCACCTCTACCTAAGAGGGATACAACAAGAATAAGGGTGTACAACTTAGAGGTTACAAACAACAACCTCAAAACTCTCTCTTTCTTTCTTTTTCCACAAAACAAAGATCCTAATAGTTTAGGATAGTATGATATAGCTCAAGTGTGGAAAACAAGTGTTTTTGGAAACAAGCAACAAAGAAAAACTACTTGGGAAATCTCTTGTATATGATAGAAAAGAAATACCAAATCAAAATCCCAAAACCTAGTTTTCTTTGATTTTCCAAAAACCCAAAACAATAAAGATTAGAAGTATAAAGCCCAAAAACTTCTTTTTAAAACTCTTTTAAACTCTTCAGAAAACCAGAAATTTTTCTCTTAAAAACCTTGGCCAAAATCCCCAAAGAGATGGGGTTTATATAGCCCCTAGGAAAAACTAGCCGTTAGGCTGATGTGGCAGTCTGACCAACTGCCGGTCGACCGGCCCGGTCGACCGCCAACGGTCAAAAATGTGACCGTTGGGCAATAGCGGTCGACCGGCCCGGTCGACCGAAACAAACCGAGAGCAGAGCTCTCAGACCCGGTCGACCGGCTCGGTCGACCGTCCACTGTGCCTAACAGACGTGCACGTCTGTGCACATCGGTCGACCGACCCGGTCGACCGGCCACTTGGTGCGGTCGACCGGTCCGGTCGACCGAACTGGCCTGGCAGGCACAGTGCAGATCTGCACAGATACGGGATTTGAAAAAAGGTCTTTTCACTCAATAAAAATCCCATAAAATCACAGTAAATCTAAAAAATAGTTTTAATCACAATAAAAACTGTTTTTCTAAAAAATTGTTTTTCTAAAACTTGTTTTATCATTTTACTTTGATAACCAAACTTGTGATAAAAATTTCAAGACATATATCAATCATATCAATTCATTTTTGTGTCTTGCCAATTTTATCAAAAACAAAACCTTGTATTTTGTCAAACTTGATTTTTCCAAAACATGAATAGGGATATCAAAATAAGTTTGTTTACCAAGTTAAAGCATGTATGTATAAATAGAAAACATCTACTATACATATAATATATGTAAACTTGTTTTGATCAACTATTCATAAAAACCAAATATCAAATCATAAAACGTGTGTGTTTTGTGCACTTGAGCATATCAACTAAACTAAGCTTTACAAATGGATCTAAAAACTCTATCTAAACTAGGATACCTAAGTCTTCTTGTTGATCTTCCATCTTCAAGTAGACTCGATCCCAAACGCGTGATCCTCCAAGTGCAAAGGTATGATCTTTAAGCTTTGGCACCGGAATCAACATGAAAAGCTTCTAAACTCCTTGTTGAAGCTAATCACCAACTAATATCCTGTTAATGATCTGAAACTTAGAAACACAAGAATATTAGTAAACATAACTACATGAGTGTTGATCATCATCAAAACTAGAGTGGAAGGCCATTGGGCCAACAATCTCCCCCTTTTTGATGATGACAAAACTCATGGAGTTATATATGCATGGATTAAAGTTAAGCTTCAAAGAAGCTCCCCCTTAACTCATGCATCACAATAAACATAATAGATATGCAATGAAAGCACATGATACTAAACAAAAGCATGCATCATATTCTTATTATCTATCCCTATGCATGAGCTTGGTATATGCAAAAACACAATCATGCATATATATATAGAAACAAAACTCAAATTCTTCTCCCCCTTTTTGTCAATCATCAACAAAGGGGTAATCAAAACCATAGATAAAACGAGGGGTAAAAATCTTGCTTCCCCTTTATGTCAATCAAAACAATGCAAACAATGTTCTCCCCCTTTTGTCTAAAACAAAAACAAGGTCAATAAGGGGTGACCATAAACAACATGATACCAATAGATAAATATGTCAATGAAGCATCTTGATACCAATAAACAAGAATCAATATATGTTATATGCTATATACATTCATGAAGAGGAAGACGCTAAGTTAGCTTCCCTACACATATGCATTACATGAAGAAGGGATGACAAGCCCCAATTCACATAACACATATTATGTAATGCATAAGAGGAGATGTGAAGCTCCCCCTACACACGTATATCATATAAAGAAGAGTTGTCAAGCTCCTCAATTTATAATATACTCAACATGAATTTATATGTAAGAGAGATGTTAAGCTCTCCTTGCATATAGGAAATACAAATCAAAACTTTGAATATTTTCTTTAAACAACATTTTGAGATACCAATTGTAATTAAACATAACAAATTACCAATTGTAAAACAACATAACAAATTTTGAATGTCTAAACACAATTTTGATACCAATTGTAAGAATATATTTCATTTTGAAAAACATATAAACAAACTTGATGTTGATATCATATGTTCAAATTAACAACTTTTGATCGTAAAGAGTGGGAGTACAAATACCAATTGAAATACAAAATCAAATTTTCTCCCCCTTTATGAGATACAAACTAAAGACATGCATAGTCTTGATAACAATTTAAAAGTAATCAATTTAAACAAAATTGAAACTCAAGCACTAGCATAAATACAAACATATATATGTATGAAAGATAGATACCAATAGAAATTGATATACTTGGAATTTAAAGCATACATACATACAAAACATATATGAGTATACAAGAAGATCAAAATGATACCAATTGAAAGAGTTCAATGATACCAATTGACATAACAATAAGTTCAAGTGTATACATCATATTATCTACCACCCAATCATAATTCAAGTTTTAAAGATTTTCAATTTAGGGCATACATGAACATGATCTCCCATCCTACCGCCCTTAGAAGGTAGGGGTTTTCAAAGATAGATTTGAAAATGTAGTTTTGTTTGAAAATCACTACCAAAATGAAGAACACCGCAACTAGTTAAATGGAAAACTTGTTAACTAGCACAAAATCCTTCAAGTAAGGAATAAAACAAAATTGAAATTCACATGATAATCATCACTCTAACCAATAAAGCATAACTCATGAGAAACAAAACATGAGCAATAGATATGAGTGTACAAATAATATGTGAAGATCATAATTATGAAAAATATTTCATTAAGCTCAATTATTCCTTAAAACATAATTCCATCAAAAACATGAAAAATCATATAAAACTCCTTATTTAATCTTCAAGGCATATGTATGTCTAATACAAACTAAGATATACATACATATCCAAAACACAACGAGTCCACAAAATATATGCATTAAGGCACGTGGCTCAAAGGATACTCATGTATAGTCAATAGTTTGGATAAGATGTACATATACATGAAGTTAAATATTGACACAAAATCAAGAGAAACTAAATCTTCATCAAGACAAATTTCATTTCAAGGTATATGTATGAATTGTCAACACAAGAAGTATACATACATAACCCTTAAACACACTTTGAGTCCACAATAGATATTTGCATGAAAGGCAAATGACTCAAGGGGTATACATGTATATCTTCACGTTTGGCAAAATACACATATACATGAAATAAAAACTCAAAATCATCAAACATTTCCAAAAATAGGAATACAAGTTTAACATGTATGAATCATCAAAACTAGACTATATTCACACATCTAATGGGAACAAATAAGCATTCAACCCAAACATACATAGATTTATTTGTGTCCCATTATATGTACAAATATGAATCCTAGTCTTAATGAGAACTAACATCTAAACATGTAATCAAATCATTAAGCACAAGACAAACACGAATATCATTTTGCTAAAACGAAACTCACACAAATTCATCAAAATTCTTTTATTTGTAACAAAGCTTCTAGGTATATGTATGATTCATCCAAATCTAACAATGTACATACATATCCCAATCACAAACGAGTCTATTAAAAGTAATTGCATGAAGGCAAAAGACTCGATGGGTATACATGTATATTTATTAGGTTTGAAATCAAAATACATATACATGAAGTAAAAACATGAAAATAGGCATAGCAAGTATAAATAGAAGAATCATCAATACTAGCTTATACATGTGCATATAGTGGGTACAAATGAGCATGAAGTGCAAACATATAAAAGTCAATTTGTTCTCACTATGTGTACATGCATACATGCAAGTTTTGATAATATCCACATCTAAACTAGTTTATACCACATGAAGTACAAAAACTAGATAAAAATCATCATGAAAAAGCTAAAATCATGATTAATATGTAAATTCACATGTATTAGATTCATGATGTACATTATAGCTAAACAAAAGGTGAGAACACTAAATATGGGTTCATATAAGCAAGTGTGTCTCAAATACTATACATGTATGTCAAGGATCTAATAAACATGGCATGTACATACTAATCCAAAGACAATGAAAAACATGCTATAAAACAAATGAATATGAAAGCATGTAAATAATAATGAGAAGTTTAGGAATCGTTACCAAAGCCTTAGAAGGCAACTTTCCTTGTCTCCAAAACATGGTGGTCCTTTCCACCAAATCTTCCCTTGAAAGTGATGCATCCAATTGATTTCCTTTAAGTACGGAACGCATCCACTCCAAGGTGCCATCACTCTCACGTCATGTGAGAGCCCTCACCTACATCAAATAAAAGTGGGGTGGTCTTTGGTACCCATCTCTTATTGGGTCCATGGGGGTTAGTACCTTCTCTAACCCAAACAAACTTCTTGGCTAAATTTTCAACATGTAAACGATCATAGCAAAATTTAGCAAGATGACCTTTTCGGCCACAATGTGTACATGTGTACACATGAGCATACATGTGAGGAGTGTGTCCGTGAGGAGCATGTGTATGCCGTGTAGGGTGTGCATGCGTAAAAGTTGGAACTTGTTTCTTTCGAACCAAGGATTCCAAACGAGTGTGGTTCATGGCACATTGGCTCATAGTGGAGCCCAAACAATCTACTCTCTTCTTTAACATACAAATATCATCATTTATCTTAGAAGAAGAGGTACATGCATTAGGAGGTGTGTGTGATACTACCCTAGCATGGCAAACATGTGAATCAATCTTAATTTTCAAAGATTCATTTTTCTTAACACAAATGTCTAATTCTTTTGTAATGAAAACAATTTCATTTTTCAAAGACTCATTTTCTCTTAAAACAAATTCAATCTTTGAAGATAAAACATCATTATTTTTCAAAACATTATCACAATCATTTTTATTTTTCAAAAAGTTATTTTCTTTAAGTGCAAGATCAAGTTGAGATTTTAATGAATCCCTCTCATTATAGACCTCAACCTTTTCTTGCAAAACACAATCAAGTCTAGAATGCAAACACTTATTTTCTTTTTCAATTTCTAGACTTTTCTTTTTCAAAATTTTATATTTTTCTATTAATTTTTCACATACTATTGAAAGTTCTTCATTTAGAGCATGGGCATCAATATGATCATTTGAAGAACTAGCATCATCATCACTATCTAATGGAGTTTCCGAGTGTACCTCAAGGGAGTCATTCCCTTGGACCATGTAGCATATAGAGTTGGATTCTCCACTAGATTCCTCTTCTTGGATTTGGACTTGAAGCTTGGAGGTGGTGGTTGTTGTCAATTTGTTCCACACTACAAAAGCGGAATCAAAGTTAGAAACACATAAAAGATAATCTTTAGATAAAGTGCTTCTAATGGCCTCTAGGGCTTGTGCATTGGCCCCTATATGATTGCGATCACTAAGGAAGGATTCCTTGGTAATAGCAAGATAGACTTTATGACCTAGGGTTTGCAAATAAACGGTCATCCTAATCTTCCAAACATGAATGTTGGAAGGGTCATACATAGGTGGGGTCATGAAGGCCATGGTAAACTAAATGAATGTGCAAACAAACAAATGCAAATAAGATTAGCAAGCAAATGGATCACTCCTAGGATGTTAAGCCTAAGTATCAGGAGCACTAGCTCTGATACCAATTGAAAAACACCTAGAGGGGGGTGAATAGGTGTAAGTGCTAATCTAATAAACTTAATGCAAACTAAGTGCGCTAAATGCGGAAGCTAATGCAAATTATGCACAAACTAATACAATACAACAAGTGTACCCGAATTCCCCTTGCGAGGCTCTGGACTAACTCCCCTTGATTCCCCTTGAAATGGGTTGAGGTGCTATGTGAAGCTCTTGTTGGATGAGTATAAGTTAGGCACACACACAAGCAATCCAAGCAATATGAAATATGTGCACACACAATCAAGCCAAGCAATCAAGGATAAATTACAATATGAAAGATGCAAGGCAACTCAAGCGATGTATATAATATGAATGCTATGAAAGTATGATGCTTGTATGAAATGATGCTTGCACAAAGTAAAGAGAGTAAGGGTTAGAGAGACAATGGATCAAACGCTAACACAAAGATTTGTTTCGAGGTTCGAGCACCTTGCTCTACATCCCCGCCTACACCACCGTGTAGGATTTCCACTATCTCAACTCCCACCGAGGGAACCTCTACCGAAGAGGATTTCTTACAACTCTAGGAGTACCTAACTCCTCTCTCAATACAACCTCCACCGAGGCCAACAACAACCAACAACAACACCTCTACCAAAGAGGCTCACAACCAATCTCAATCACCTCACACTTGAGGGATACAAACCAATCACCCGATCACCTCTACCTAAGAGGGATACAACAAGAATAAGGGTGTACAACTTAGAGGTTACAAACAACAACCTCAAAACTCTCTCTTTCTTTCTTTTTCCACAAAACAAAGATCCTAATAGTTTAGGATAGTATGATATAGCTCAAGTGTGGAAAACAAGTGTTTTTGGAAACAAGCAACAAAGAAAAACTACTTGGGAAATCTCTTGTATATGATAGAAAAGAAATACCAAATCAAAATCCCAAAACCTAGTTTTCTTTGATTTTCCAAAACCCAAAACAATAAAGATTAGAAGTATAAAGCCCAAAAACTTCTTTTTAAAACTCTTTTAAACTCTTCAGAAAACCAGAAATTTTTCTCTTAAAAACCTTGGCCAAAATCCCCAAAGAGATGGGGTTTATATAGCCCCTAGGAAAAACTAGCCGTTAGGCTGATGTGGCAGTCTGACCAACTGCCGGTCGACCGGCCCGGTCGACCGCCAACGGTCAAAAATGTGACCGTTGGGCAATAGCGGTCGACCGGCCCGGTCGACCGAAACAAACCGAGAGCAGAGCTCTCAGACCCGGTCGACCGGCTCGGTCGACCGTCCACTGTGCCTAACAGACGTGCACGTCTGTGCACATCGGTCGACCGACCCGGTCGACCGGCCACTTGGTGCGGTCGACCGGTCCGGTCGACCGAACTGGCCTGGCAGGCACAGTGCAGATCTGCACAGATACGGGATTTGAAAAAAGGTCTTTTCACTCAATAAAAATCCCATAAAATCACAGTAAATCTAAAAAATAGTTTTAATCACAATAAAAACTGTTTTTCTAAAAAATTGTTTTTCTAAAACTTGTTTTATCATTTTACTTTGATAACCAAACTTGTGATAAAAATTTCAAGACATATATCAATCATATCAATTCATTTTTGTGTCTTGCCAATTTTATCAAAAACAAAACCTTGTATTTTGTCAAACTTGATTTTTCCAAAACATGAATAGGGATATCAAAATAAGTTTGTTTACCAAGTTAAAGCATGTATGTATAAATAGAAAACATCTACTATACATATAATATATGTAAACTTGTTTTGATCAACTATTCATAAAAACCAAATATCAAATCATAAAACGTGTGTGTTTTGTGCACTTGAGCATATCAACTAAACTAAGCTTTACAAATGGATCTAAAAACTCTATCTAAACTAGGATACCTAAGTCTTCTTGTTGATCTTCCATCTTCAAGTAGACTCGATCCCAAACGCGTGATCCTCCAAGTGCAAAGGTATGATCTTTAAGCTTTGGCACCGGAATCAACATGAAAAGCTTCTAAACTCCTTGTTGAAGCTAATCACCAACTAATATCCTGTTAATGATCTGAAACTTAGAAACACAAGAATATTAGTAAACATAACTACATGAGTGTTGATCATCATCAAAACTAGAGTGGAAGGCCATTGGGCCAACAATCTCCCCCTTTTTGATGATGACAAAACTCATGGAGTTATATATGCATGGATTAAAGTTAAGCTTCAAAGAAGCTCCCCCTTAACTCATGCATCACAATAAACATAATAGATATGCAATGAAAGCACATGATACTAAACAAAAGCATGCATCATATTCTTATTATCTATCCCTATGCATGAGCTTGGTATATGCAAAAACACAATCATGCATATATATATAGAAACAAAACTCAAATTCTTCTCCCCCTTTTTGTCAATCATCAACAAAGGGGTAATCAAAACCATAGATAAAACGAGGGGTAAAAATCTTGCTTCCCCTTTATGTCAATCAAAACAATGCAAACAATGTTCTCCCCCTTTTGTCTAAAACAAAAACAAGGTCAATAAGGGGTGACCATAAACAACATGATACCAATAGATAAATATGTCAATGAAGCATCTTGATACCAATAAACAAGAATCAATATATGTTATATGCTATATACATTCATGAAGAGGAAGACGCTAAGTTAGCTTCCCTACACATATGCATTACATGAAGAAGGGATGACAAGCCCCAATTCACATAACACATATTATGTAATGCATAAGAGGAGATGTGAAGCTCCCCCTACACACGTATATCATATAAAGAAGAGTTGTCAAGCTCCTCAATTTATAATATACTCAACATGAATTTATATGTAAGAGAGATGTTAAGCTCTCCTTGCATATAGGAAATACAAATCAAAACTTTGAATATTTTCTTTAAACAACATTTTGAGATACCAATTGTAATTAAACATAACAAATTACCAATTGTAAAACAACATAACAAATTTTGAATGTCTAAACACAAATTTTGATACCAATTGTAAGAATATATTTCATTTTGAAAAACATATAAACAAACTTGATGTTGATATCATATGTTCAAATTAACAACTTTTGATCGTAAAGAGTGGGAGTACAAATACCAATTGAAATACAAAATCAAATTTTCTCCCCCTTTATGAGATACAAACTAAAGACATGCATAGTCTTGATAACAATTTAAAAGTAATCAATTTAAACAAAATTGAAACTCAAGCACTAGCATAAATACAAACATATATATGTATGAAAGATAGATACCAATAGAAATTGATATACTTGGAATTTAAAGCATACATACATACAAAACATATATGAGTATACAAGAAGATCAAAATGATACCAATTGAAAGAGTTCAATGATACCAATTGACATAACAATAAGTTCAAGTGTATACATCATATTATCTACCACCCAATCATAATTCAAGTTTTAAAGATTTTCAATTTAGGGCATACATGAACATGATCTCCCATCCTACCGCCCTTAGAAGGTAGGGGTTTTCAAAGATAGATTTGAAAATGTAGTTTTGTTTGAAAATCACTACCAAAATGAAGAACACCGCAACTAGTTAAATGGAAAACTTGTTAACTAGCACAAAATCCTTCAAGTAAGGAATAAAACAAAATTGAAATTCACATGATAATCATCACTCTAACCAATAAAGCATAACTCATGAGAAACAAAACATGAGCAATAGATATGAGTGTACAAATAATATGTGAAGATCATAATTATGAAAAATATTTCATTAAGCTCAATTATTCCTTAAAACATAATTCCATCAAAAACATGAAAAATCATATAAAACTCCTTATTTAATCTTCAAGGCATATGTATGTCTAATACAAACTAAGATATACATACATATCCAAAACACAACGAGTCCACAAAATATATGCATTAAGGCACGTGGCTCAAAGGATACTCATGTATAGTCAATAGTTTGGATAAGATGTACATATACATGAAGTTAAATATTGACACAAAATCAAGAGAAACTAAATCTTCATCAAGACAAATTTCATTTCAAGGTATATGTATGAATTGTCAACACAAGAAGTATACATACATAACCCTTAAACACACTTTGAGTCCACAATAGATATTTGCATGAAAGGCAAATGACTCAAGGGGTATACATGTATATCTTCACGTTTGGCAAAATACACATATACATGAAATAAAAACTCAAAATCATCAAACATTTCCAAAAATAGGAATACAAGTTTAACATGTATGAATCATCAAAACTAGACTATATTCACACATCTAATGGGAACAAATAAGCATTCAACCCAAACATACATAGATTTATTTGTGTCCCATTATATGTACAAATATGAATCCTAGTCTTAATGAGAACTAACATCTAAACATGTAATCAAATCATTAAGCACAAGACAAACACGAATATCATTTTGCTAAAACGAAACTCACACAAATTCATCAAAATTCTTTTATTTGTAACAAAGCTTCTAGGTATATGTATGATTCATCCAAATCTAACAATGTACATACATATCCCAATCACAAACGAGTCTATTAAAAGTAATTGCATGAAGGCAAAAGACTCGATGGGTATACATGTATATTTATTAGGTTTGAAATCAAAATACATATACATGAAGTAAAAACATGAAAATAGGCATAGCAAGTATAAATAGAAGAATCATCAATACTAGCTTATACATGTGCATATAGTGGGTACAAATGAGCATGAAGTGCAAACATATAAAAGTCAATTTGTTCTCACTATGTGTACATGCATACATGCAAGTTTTGATAATATCCACATCTAAACTAGTTTATACCACATGAAGTACAAAAACTAGATAAAAATCATCATGAAAAAGCTAAAATCATGATTAATATGTAAATTCACATGTATTAGATTCATGATGTACATTATAGCTAAACAAAAGGTGAGAACACTAAATATGGGTTCATATAAGCAAGTGTGTCTCAAATACTATACATGTATGTCAAGGATCTAATAAACATGGCATGTACATACTAATCCAAAGACAATGAAAAACATGCTATAAAACAAATGAATATGAAAGCATGTAAATAATAATGAGAAGTTTAGGAATCGTTACCAAAGCCTTAGAAGGCAACTTTCCTTGTCTCCAAAACATGGTGGTCCTTTCCACCAAATCTTCCCTTGAAAGTGATGCATCCAATTGATTTCCTTTAAGTACGGAACGCATCCACTCCAAGGTGCCATCACTCTCACGTCATGTGAGAGCCCTCACCTACATCAAATAAAAGAGGGGTGGTCTTTGGTACCCATCTCTTATTGGGTCCATGGGGGTTAGTACCTTCTCTAACCCAAACAAACTTCTTGGCTAAATTTTCAACATGTAAACGATCATAGCAAAATTTAGCAAGATGACCTTTTCGGCCACAATGTGTACATGTGTACACATGAGCATACATGTGAGGAGTGTGTCCGTGAGGAGCATGTGTATGCCGTGTAGGGTGTGCATGCGTAAAAGTTGGAACTTGTTTCTTTCGAACCAAGGATTCCAAACGAGTGTGGTTCATGGCACATTGGCTCATAGTGGAGCCCAAACAATCTACTCTCTTCTTTAACATACAAATATCATCATTTATCTTAGAAGAAGAGGTACATGCATTAGGAGGTGTGTGTGATACTACCCTAGCATGGCAAACATGTGAATCAATCTTAATTTTCAAAGATTCATTTTTCTTAACACAAATGTCTAATTCTTTTGTAATGAAAACAATTTCATTTTTCAAAGACTCATTTTCTCTTAAAACAAATTCAATCTTTGAAGATAAAACATCATTATTTTTCAAAACATTATCACAATCATTTTTATTTTTCAAAAAGTTATTTTCTTTAAGTGCAAGATCAAGTTGAGATTTTAATGAATCCCTCTCATTATAGACCTCAACCTTTTCTTGCAAAACACAATCAAGTCTAGAATGCAAACACTTATTTTCTTTTTCAATTTCTAGACTTTTCTTTTTCAAAATTTTATATTTTTCTATTAATTTTTCACATACTATTGAAAGTTCTTCATTTAGAGCATGGGCATCAATATGATCATTTGAAGAACTAGCATCATCATCACTATCTAATGGAGTTTCCGAGTGTACCTCAAGGGAGTCATTCCCTTGGACCATGTAGCATATAGAGTTGGATTCTCCACTAGATTCCTCTTCTTGGATTTGGACTTGAAGCTTGGAGGTGGTGGTTGTTGTCAATTTGTTCCACACTACAAAAGCGGAATCAAAGTTAGAAACACATAAAAGATAATCTTTAGATAAAGTGCTTCTAATGGCCTCTAGGGCTTGTGCATTGGCCCCTATATGATTGCGATCACTAAGGAAGGATTCCTTGGTAATAGCAAGATAGACTTTATGACCTAGGGTTTGCAAATAAACGGTCATCCTAATCTTCCAAACATGAATGTTGGAAGGGTCATACATAGGTGGGGTCATGAAGGCCATGGTAAACTAAATGAATGTGCAAACAAACAAATGCAAATAAGATTAGCAAGCAAATGGATCACTCCTAGGATGTTAAGCCTAAGTATCAGGAGCACTAGCTCTGATACCAATTGAAAAACACCTAGAGGGGGGTGAATAGGTGTAAGTGCTAATCTAATAAACTTAATGCAAACTAAGTGCGCTAAATGCGGAAGCTAATGCAAATTATGCACAAACTAATACAATACAACAAGTGTACCCGAATTCCCCTTGCGAGGCTCTGGACTAACTCCCCTTGATTCCCCTTGAAATGGGTTGAGGTGCTATGTGAAGCTCTTGTTGGATGAGTATAAGTTAGGCACACACACAAGCAATCCAAGCAATATGAAATATGTGCACACACAATCAAGCCAAGCAATCAAGGATAAATTACAATATGAAAGATGCAAGGCAACTCAAGCGATGTATATAATATGAATGCTATGAAAGTATGATGCTTGTATGAAATGATGCTTGCACAAAGTAAAGAGAGTAAGGTTAGAGAGACAATGGATCAAACGCTAACACAAAGATTTGTTTCGAGGTTCGAGCACCTTGCTCTACATCCCCGCCTACACCACCGTGTAGGATTTCCACTATCTCAACTCCCACCGAGGGAACCTCTACCGAAGAGGATTTCTTACAACTCTAGGAGTACCTAACTCCTCTCTCAATACAACCTCCACCGAGGCCAACAACAACCAACAACAACACCTCTACCAAAGAGGCTCACAACCAATCTCAATCACCTCACACTTGAGGGATACAAACCAATCACCCGATCACCTCTACCTAAGAGGGATACAACAAGAATAAGGGTGTACAACTTAGAGGTTACAAACAACAACCTCAAAACTCTCTCTTTCTTTCTTTTTCCACAAAACAAAGATCCTAATAGTTTAGGATAGTATGATATAGCTCAAGTGTGGAAAACAAGTGTTTTTGGAAACAAGCAACAAAGAAAAACTACTTGGGAAATCTCTTGTATATGATAGAAAAGAAATACCAAATCAAAATCCCAAAACCTAGTTTTCTTTGATTTTCCAAAAACCCAAAACAATAAAGATTAGAAGTATAAAGCCCAAAAACTTCTTTTTAAAACTCTTTTAAACTCTTCAGAAAACCAGAAATTTTTCTCTTAAAAACCTTGGCCAAAATCCCCAAAGAGATGGGGTTTATATAGCCCCTAGGAAAAACTAGCCGTTAGGCTGATGTGGCAGTCTGACCAACTGCCGGTCGACCGGCCCGGTCGACCGCCAACGGTCAAAAATGTGACCGTTGGGCAATAGCGGTCGACCGGCCCGGTCGACCGAAACAAACCGAGAGCAGAGCTCTCAGACCCGGTCGACCGGCTCGGTCGACCGTCCACTGTGCCTAACAGACGTGCACGTCTGTGCACATCGGTCGACCGACCCGGTCGACCGGCCACTTGGTGCGGTCGACCGGTCCGGTCGACCGAACTGGCCTGGCAGGCACAGTGCAGATCTGCACAGATACGGGATTTGAAAAAAGGTCTTTTCACTCAATAAAAATCCCATAAAATCACAGTAAATCTAAAAAATAGTTTTAATCACAATAAAAACTGTTTTTCTAAAAAATTGTTTTTCTAAAACTTGTTTTATCATTTTACTTTGATAACCAAACTTGTGATAAAAATTTCAAGACATATATCAATCATATCAATTCATTTTTGTGTCTTGCCAATTTTATCAAAAACAAAACCTTGTATTTTGTCAAACTTGATTTTTCCAAAACATGAATAGGGATATCAAAATAAGTTTGTTTACCAAGTTAAAGCATGTATGTATAAATAGAAAACATCTACTATACATATAATATATGTAAACTTGTTTTGATCAACTATTCATAAAAACCAAATATCAAATCATAAAACGTGTGTGTTTTGTGCACTTGAGCATATCAACTAAACTAAGCTTTACAAATGGATCTAAAAACTCTATCTAAACTAGGATACCTAAGTCTTCTTGTTGATCTTCCATCTTCAAGTAGACTCGATCCCAAACGCGTGATCCTCCAAGTGCAAAGGTATGATCTTTAAGCTTTGGCACCGGAATCAACATGAAAAGCTTCTAAACTCCTTGTTGAAGCTAATCACCAACTAATATCCTGTTAATGATCTGAAACTTAGAAACACAAGAATATTAGTAAACATAACTACATGAGTGTTGATCATCATCAAAACTAGAGTGGAAGGCCATTGGGCCAACAATCTCCCCCTTTTTGATGATGACAAAACTCATGGAGTTATATATGCATGGATTAAAGTTAAGCTTCAAAGAAGCTCCCCCTTAACTCATGCATCACAATAAACATAATAGATATGCAATGAAAGCACATGATACTAAACAAAAGCATGCATCATATTCTTATTATCTATCCCTATGCATGAGCTTGGTATATGCAAAAACACAATCATGCATATATATATAGAAACAAAACTCAAATTCTTCTCCCCCTTTTTGTCAATCATCAACAAAGGGGTAATCAAAACCATAGATAAAACGAGGGGTAAAAATCTTGCTTCCCCTTTATGTCAATCAAAACAATGCAAACAATGTTCTCCCCCTTTTGTCTAAAACAAAAACAAGGTCAATAAGGGGTGACCATAAACAACATGATACCAATAGATAAATATGTCAATGAAGCATCTTGATACCAATAAACAAGAATCAATATATGTTATATGCTATATACATTCATGAAGAGGAAGACGCTAAGTTAGCTTCCCTACACATATGCATTACATGAAGAAGGGATGACAAGCCCCAATTCACATAACACATATTATGTAATGCATAAGAGGAGATGTGAAGCTCCCCCTACACACGTATATCATATAAAGAAGAGTTGTCAAGCTCCTCAATTTATAATATACTCAACATGAATTTATATGTAAGAGAGATGTTAAGCTCTCCTTGCATATAGGAAATACAAATCAAAACTTTGAATATTTTCTTTAAACAACATTTTGAGATACCAATTGTAATTAAACATAACAAATTACCAATTGTAAAACAACATAACAAATTTTGAATGTCTAAACACAAATTTTGATACCAATTGTAAGAATATATTTCATTTTGAAAAACATATAAACAAACTTGATGTTGATATCATATGTTCAAATTAACAACTTTTGATCGTAAAGAGTGGGAGTACAAATACCAATTGAAATACAAAATCAAATTTTCTCCCCCTTTATGAGATACAAACTAAAGACATGCATAGTCTTGATAACAATTTAAAAGTAATCAATTTAAACAAAATTGAAACTCAAGCACTAGCATAAATACAAACATATATATGTATGAAAGATAGATACCAATAGAAATTGATATACTTGGAATTTAAAGCATACATACATACAAAACATATATGAGTATACAAGAAGATCAAAATGATACCAATTGAAAGAGTTCAATGATACCAATTGACATAACAATAAGTTCAAGTGTATACATCATATTATCTACCACCCAATCATAATTCAAGTTTTAAAGATTTTCAATTTAGGGCATACATGAACATGATCTCCCATCCTACCGCCCTTAGAAGGTAGGGGTTTTCAAAGATAGATTTGAAAATGTAGTTTTGTTTGAAAATCACTACCAAAATGAAGAACACCGCAACTAGTTAAATGGAAAACTTGTTAACTAGCACAAAATCCTTCAAGTAAGGAATAAAACAAAATTGAAATTCACATGATAATCATCACTCTAACCAATAAAGCATAACTCATGAGAAACAAAACATGAGCAATAGATATGAGTGTACAAATAATATGTGAAGATCATAATTATGAAAAATATTTCATTAAGCTCAATTATTCCTTAAAACATAATTCCATCAAAAACATGAAAAATCATATAAAACTCCTTATTTAATCTTCAAGGCATATGTATGTCTAATACAAACTAAGATATACATACATATCCAAAACACAACGAGTCCACAAAATATATGCATTAAGGCACGTGGCTCAAAGGATACTCATGTATAGTCAATAGTTTGGATAAGATGTACATATACATGAAGTTAAATATTGACACAAAATCAAGAGAAACTAAATCTTCATCAAGACAAATTTCATTTCAAGGTATATGTATGAATTGTCAACACAAGAAGTATACATACATAACCCTTAAACACACTTTGAGTCCACAATAGATATTTGCATGAAAGGCAAATGACTCAAGGGGTATACATGTATATCTTCACGTTTGGCAAAATACACATATACATGAAATAAAAACTCAAAATCATCAAACATTTCCAAAAATAGGAATACAAGTTTAACATGTATGAATCATCAAAACTAGACTATATTCACACATCTAATGGGAACAAATAAGCATTCAACCCAAACATACATAGATTTATTTGTGTCCCATTATATGTACAAATATGAATCCTAGTCTTAATGAGAACTAACATCTAAACATGTAATCAAATCATTAAGCACAAGACAAACACGAATATCATTTTGCTAAAACGAAACTCACACAAATTCATCAAAATTCTTTTATTTGTAACAAAGCTTCTAGGTATATGTATGATTCATCCAAATCTAACAATGTACATACATATCCCAATCACAAACGAGTCTATTAAAAGTAATTGCATGAAGGCAAAAGACTCGATGGGTATACATGTATATTTATTAGGTTTGAAATCAAAATACATATACATGAAGTAAAAACATGAAAATAGGCATAGCAAGTATAAATAGAAGAATCATCAATACTAGCTTATACATGTGCATATAGTGGGTACAAATGAGCATGAAGTGCAAACATATAAAAGTCAATTTGTTCTCACTATGTGTACATGCATACATGCAAGTTTTGATAATATCCACATCTAAACTAGTTTATACCACATGAAGTACAAAAACTAGATAAAAATCATCATGAAAAAGCTAAAATCATGATTAATATGTAAATTCACATGTATTAGATTCATGATGTACATTATAGCTAAACAAAAGGTGAGAACACTAAATATGGGTTCATATAAGCAAGTGTGTCTCAAATACTATACATGTATGTCAAGGATCTAATAAACATGGCATGTACATACTAATCCAAAGACAATGAAAAACATGCTATAAAACAAATGAATATGAAAGCATGTAAATAATAATGAGAAGTTTAGGAATCGTTACCAAAGCCTTAGAAGGCAACTTTCCTTGTCTCCAAAACATGGTGGTCCTTTCCACCAAATCTTCCCTTGAAAGTGATGCATCCAATTGATTTCCTTTAAGTACGGAACGCATCCACTCCAAGGTGCCATCACTCTCACGTCATGTGAGAGCCCTCACCTACATCAAATAAAAGAGGGGTGGTCTTTGGTACCCATCTCTTATTGGGTCCATGGGGGTTAGTACCTTCTCTAACCCAAACAAACTTCTTGGCTAAATTTTCAACATGTAAACGATCATAGCAAAATTTAGCAAGATGACCTTTTCGGCCACAATGTGTACATGTGTACACATGAGCATACATGTGAGGAGTGTGTCCGTGAGGAGCATGTGTATGCCGTGTAGGGTGTGCATGCGTAAAAGTTGGAACTTGTTTCTTTCGAACCAAGGATTCCAAACGAGTGTGGTTCATGGCACATTGGCTCATAGTGGAGCCCAAACAATCTACTCTCTTCTTTAACATACAAATATCATCATTTATCTTAGAAGAAGAGGTACATGCATTAGGAGGTGTGTGTGATACTACCCTAGCATGGCAAACATGTGAATCAATCTTAATTTTCAAAGATTCATTTTTCTTAACACAAATGTCTAATTCTTTTGTAATGAAAACAATTTCATTTTTCAAAGACTCATTTTCTCTTAAAACAAATTCAATCTTTGAAGATAAAACATCATTATTTTTCAAAACATTATCACAATCATTTTTATTTTTCAAAAAGTTATTTTCTTTAAGTGCAAGATCAAGTTGAGATTTTAATGAATCCCTCTCATTATAGACCTCAACCTTTTCTTGCAAAACACAATCAAGTCTAGAATGCAAACACTTATTTTCTTTTTCAATTTCTAGACTTTTCTTTTTCAAAATTTTATATTTTTCTATTAATTTTTCACATACTATTGAAAGTTCTTCATTTAGAGCATGGGCATCAATATGATCATTTGAAGAACTAGCATCATCATCACTATCTAATGGAGTTTCCGAGTGTACCTCAAGGGAGTCATTCCCTTGGACCATGTAGCATATAGAGTTGGATTCTCCACTAGATTCCTCTTCTTGGATTTGGACTTGAAGCTTGGAGGTGGTGGTTGTTGTCAATTTGTTCCACACTACAAAAGCGGAATCAAAGTTAGAAACACATAAAAGATAATCTTTAGATAAAGTGCTTCTAATGGCCTCTAGGGCTTGTGCATTGGCCCCTATATGATTGCGATCACTAAGGAAGGATTCCTTGGTAATAGCAAGATAGACTTTATGACCTAGGGTTTGCAAATAAACGGTCATCCTAATCTTCCAAACATGAATGTTGGAAGGGTCATACATAGGTGGGGTCATGAAGGCCATGGTAAACTAAATGAATGTGCAAACAAACAAATGCAAATAAGATTAGCAAGCAAATGGATCACTCCTAGGATGTTAAGCCTAAGTATCAGGAGCACTAGCTCTGATACCAATTGAAAAACACCTAGAGGGGGGGTGAATAGGTGTAAGTGCTAATCTAATAAACTTAATGCAAACTAAGTGCGCTAAATGCGGAAGCTAATGCAAATTATGCACAAACTAATACAATACAACAAGTGTACCCGAATTCCCCTTGCGAGGCTCTGGACTAACTCCCCTTGATTCCCCTTGAAATGGGTTGAGGTGCTATGTGAAGCTCTTGTTGGATGAGTATAAGTTAGGCACACACACAAGCAATCCAAGCAATATGAAATATGTGCACACACAATCAAGCCAAGCAATCAAGGATAAATTACAATATGAAAGATGCAAGGCAACTCAAGCGATGTATATAATATGAATGCTATGAAAGTATGATGCTTGTATGAAATGATGCTTGCACAAAGTAAAGAGAGTAAGGGTTAGAGAGACAATGGATCAAACGCTAACACAAAGATTTGTTTCGAGGTTCGAGCACCTTGCTCTACATCCCCGCCTACACCACCGTGTAGGATTTCCACTATCTCAACTCCCACCGAGGGAACCTCTACCGAAGAGGATTTCTTACAACTCTAGGAGTACCTAACTCCTCTCTCAATACAACCTCCACCGAGGCCAACAACAACCAACAACAACACCTCTACCAAAGAGGCTCACAACCAATCTCAATCACCTCACACTTGAGGGATACAAACCAATCACCCGATCACCTCTACCTAAGAGGGATACAACAAGAATAAGGGTGTACAACTTAGAGGTTACAAACAACAACCTCAAAACTCTCTCTTTCTTTCTTTTTCCACAAAACAAAGATCCTAATAGTTTAGGATAGTATGATATAGCTCAAGTGTGGAAAACAAGTGTTTTTGGAAACAAGCAACAAAGAAAAACTACTTGGGAAATCTCTTGTATATGATAGAAAAGAAATACCAAATCAAAATCCCAAAACCTAGTTTTCTTTGATTTTCCAAAAACCCAAAACAATAAAGATTAGAAGTATAAAGCCCAAAAACTTCTTTTTAAAACTCTTTTAAACTCTTCAGAAAACCAGAAATTTTTCTCTTAAAAACCTTGGCCAAAATCCCCAAAGAGATGGGGTTTATATAGCCCCTAGGAAAAACTAGCCGTTAGGCTGATGTGGCAGTCTGACCAACTGCCGGTCGACCGGCCCGGTCGACCGCCAACGGTCAAAAATGTGACCGTTGGGCAATAGCGGTCGACCGGCCCGGTCGACCGAAACAAACCGAGAGCAGAGCTCTCAGACCCGGTCGACCGGCTCGGTCGACCGTCCACTGTGCCTAACAGACGTGCACGTCTGTGCACATCGGTCGACCGACCCGGTCGACCGGCCACTTGGTGCGGTCGACCGGTCCGGTCGACCGAACTGGCCTGGCAGGCACAGTGCAGATCTGCACAGATACGGGATTTGAAAAAAGGTCTTTTCACTCAATAAAAATCCCATAAAATCACAGTAAATCTAAAAAATAGTTTTAATCACAATAAAAACTGTTTTTCTAAAAAATTGTTTTTCTAAAACTTGTTTTATCATTTTACTTTGATAACCAAACTTGTGATAAAAATTTCAAGACATATATCAATCATATCAATTCATTTTTGTGTCTTGCCAATTTTATCAAAAACAAAACCTTGTATTTTGTCAAACTTGATTTTTCCAAAACATGAATAGGGATATCAAAATAAGTTTGTTTACCAAGTTAAAGCATGTATGTATAAATAGAAAACATCTACTATACATATAATATATGTAAACTTGTTTTGATCAACTATTCATAAAAACCAAATATCAAATCATAAAACGTGTGTGTTTTGTGCACTTGAGCATATCAACTAAACTAAGCTTTACAAATGGATCTAAAAACTCTATCTAAACTAGGATACCTAAGTCTTCTTGTTGATCTTCCATCTTCAAGTAGACTCGATCCCAAACGCGTGATCCTCCAAGTGCAAAGGTATGATCTTTAAGCTTTGGCACCGGAATCAACATGAAAAGCTTCTAAACTCCTTGTTGAAGCTAATCACCAACTAATATCCTGTTAATGATCTGAAACTTAGAAACACAAGAATATTAGTAAACATAACTACATGAGTGTTGATCATCATCAAAACTAGAGTGGAAGGCCATTGGGCCAACAATCTCCCCCTTTTTGATGATGACAAAACTCATGGAGTTATATATGCATGGATTAAAGTTAAGCTTCAAAGAAGCTCCCCCTTAACTCATGCATCACAATAAACATAATAGATATGCAATGAAAGCACATGATACTAAACAAAAGCATGCATCATATTCTTATTATCTATCCCTATGCATGAGCTTGGTATATGCAAAAACACAATCATGCATATATATATAGAAACAAAACTCAAATTCTTCTCCCCCTTTTTGTCAATCATCAACAAAGGGGTAATCAAAACCATAGATAAAACGAGGGGTAAAAATCTTGCTTCCCCTTTATGTCAATCAAAACAATGCAAACAATGTTCTCCCCCTTTTGTCTAAAACAAAAACAAGGTCAATAAGGGGTGACCATAAACAACATGATACCAATAGATAAATATGTCAATGAAGCATCTTGATACCAATAAACAAGAATCAATATATGTTATATGCTATATACATTCATGAAGAGGAAGACGCTAAGTTAGCTTCCCTACACATATGCATTACATGAAGAAGGGATGACAAGCCCCAATTCACATAACACATATTATGTAATGCATAAGAGGAGATGTGAAGCTCCCCCTACACACGTATATCATATAAAGAAGAGTTGTCAAGCTCCTCAATTTATAATATACTCAACATGAATTTATATGTAAGAGAGATGTTAAGCTCTCCTTGCATATAGGAAATACAAATCAAAACTTTGAATATTTTCTTTAAACAACATTTTGAGATACCAATTGTAATTAAACATAACAAATTACCAATTGTAAAACAACATAACAAATTTTGAATGTCTAAACACAAATTTTGATACCAATTGTAAGAATATATTTCATTTTGAAAAACATATAAACAAACTTGATGTTGATATCATATGTTCAAATTAACAACTTTTGATCGTAAAGAGTGGGAGTACAAATACCAATTGAAATACAAAATCAAATTTTCTCCCCCTTTATGAGATACAAACTAAAGACATGCATAGTCTTGATAACAATTTAAAAGTAATCAATTTAAACAAAATTGAAACTCAAGCACTAGCATAAATACAAACATATATATGTATGAAAGATAGATACCAATAGAAATTGATATACTTGGAATTTAAAGCATACATACATACAAAACATATATGAGTATACAAGAAGATCAAAATGATACCAATTGAAAGAGTTCAATGATACCAATTGACATAACAATAAGTTCAAGTGTATACATCATATTATCTACCACCCAATCATAATTCAAGTTTTAAAGATTTTCAATTTAGGGCATACATGAACATGATCTCCCATCCTACCGCCCTTAGAAGGTAGGGTTTTCAAAGATAGATTTGAAAATGTAGTTTTGTTTGAAAATCACTACCAAAATGAAGAACACCGCAACTAGTTAAATGGAAAACTTGTTAACTAGCACAAAATCCTTCAAGTAAGGAATAAAACAAAATTGAAATTCACATGATAATCATCACTCTAACCAATAAAGCATAACTCATGAGAAACAAAACATGAGCAATAGATATGAGTGTACAAATAATATGTGAAGATCATAATTATGAAAAATATTTCATTAAGCTCAATTATTCCTTAAAACATAATTCCATCAAAAACATGAAAAATCATATAAAACTCCTTATTTAATCTTCAAGGCATATGTATGTCTAATACAAACTAAGATATACATACATATCCAAAACACAACGAGTCCACAAAATATATGCATTAAGGCACGTGGCTCAAAGGATACTCATGTATAGTCAATAGTTTGGATAAGATGTACATATACATGAAGTTAAATATTGACACAAAATCAAGAGAAACTAAATCTTCATCAAGACAAATTTCATTTCAAGGTATATGTATGAATTGTCAACACAAGAAGTATACATACATAACCCTTAAACACACTTTGAGTCCACAATAGATATTTGCATGAAAGGCAAATGACTCAAGGGGTATACATGTATATCTTCACGTTTGGCAAAATACACATATACATGAAATAAAAACTCAAAATCATCAAACATTTCCAAAAATAGGAATACAAGTTTAACATGTATGAATCATCAAAACTAGACTATATTCACACATCTAATGGGAACAAATAAGCATTCAACCCAAACATACATAGATTTATTTGTGTCCCATTATATGTACAAATATGAATCCTAGTCTTAATGAGAACTAACATCTAAACATGTAATCAAATCATTAAGCACAAGACAAACACGAATATCATTTTGCTAAAACGAAACTCACACAAATTCATCAAAATTCTTTTATTTGTAACAAAGCTTCTAGGTATATGTATGATTCATCCAAATCTAACAATGTACATACATATCCCAATCACAAACGAGTCTATTAAAAGTAATTGCATGAAGGCAAAAGACTCGATGGGTATACATGTATATTTATTAGGTTTGAAATCAAAATACATATACATGAAGTAAAAACATGAAAATAGGCATAGCAAGTATAAATAGAAGAATCATCAATACTAGCTTATACATGTGCATATAGTGGGTACAAATGAGCATGAAGTGCAAACATATAAAAGTCAATTTGTTCTCACTATGTGTACATGCATACATGCAAGTTTTGATAATATCCACATCTAAACTAGTTTATACCACATGAAGTACAAAAACTAGATAAAAATCATCATGAAAAAGCTAAAATCATGATTAATATGTAAATTCACATGTATTAGATTCATGATGTACATTATAGCTAAACAAAAGGTGAGAACACTAAATATGGGTTCATATAAGCAAGTGTGTCTCAAATACTATACATGTATGTCAAGGATCTAATAAACATGGCATGTACATACTAATCCAAAGACAATGAAAAACATGCTATAAAACAAATGAATATGAAAGCATGTAAATAATAATGAGAAGTTTAGGAATCGTTACCAAAGCCTTAGAAGGCAACTTTCCTTGTCTCCAAAACATGGTGGTCCTTTCCACCAAATCTTCCCTTGAAAGTGATGCATCCAATTGATTTCCTTTAAGTACGGAACGCATCCACTCCAAGGTGCCATCACTCTCACGTCATGTGAGAGCCCTCACCTACATCAAATAAAAGAGGGGTGGTCTTTGGTACCCATCTCTTATTGGGTCCATGGGGGTTAGTACCTTCTCTAACCCAAACAAACTTCTTGGCTAAATTTTCAACATGTAAACGATCATAGCAAAATTTAGCAAGATGACCTTTTCGGCCACAATGTGTACATGTGTACACATGAGCATACATGTGAGGAGTGTGTCCGTGAGGAGCATGTGTATGCCGTGTAGGGTGTGCATGCGTAAAAGTTGGAACTTGTTTCTTTCGAACCAAGGATTCCAAACGAGTGTGGTTCATGGCACATTGGCTCATAGTGGAGCCCAAACAATCTACTCTCTTCTTTAACATACAAATATCATCATTTATCTTAGAAGAAGAGGTACATGCATTAGGAGGTGTGTGTGATACTACCCTAGCATGGCAAACATGTGAATCAATCTTAATTTTCAAAGATTCATTTTTCTTAACACAAATGTCTAATTCTTTTGTAATGAAAACAATTTCATTTTTCAAAGACTCATTTTCTCTTAAAACAAATTCAATCTTTGAAGATAAAACATCATTATTTTTCAAAACATTATCACAATCATTTTTATTTTTCAAAAAGTTATTTTCTTTAAGTGCAAGATCAAGTTGAGATTTTAATGAATCCCTCTCATTATAGACCTCAACCTTTTCTTGCAAAACACAATCAAGTCTAGAATGCAAACACTTATTTTCTTTTTCAATTTCTAGACTTTTCTTTTTCAAAATTTTATATTTTTCTATTAATTTTTCACATACTATTGAAAGTTCTTCATTTAGAGCATGGGCATCAATATGATCATTTGAAGAACTAGCATCATCATCACTATCTAATGGAGTTTCCGAGTGTACCTCAAGGGAGTCATTCCCTTGGACCATGTAGCATATAGAGTTGGATTCTCCACTAGATTCCTCTTCTTGGATTTGGACTTGAAGCTTGGAGGTGGTGGTTGTTGTCAATTTGTTCCACACTACAAAAGCGGAATCAAAGTTAGAAACACATAAAAGATAATCTTTAGATAAAGTGCTTCTAATGGCCTCTAGGGCTTGTGCATTGGCCCCTATATGATTGCGATCACTAAGGAAGGATTCCTTGGTAATAGCAAGATAGACTTTATGACCTAGGGTTTGCAAATAAACGGTCATCCTAATCTTCCAAACATGAATGTTGGAAGGGTCATACATAGGTGGGGTCATGAAGGCCATGGTAAACTAAATGAATGTGCAAACAAACAAATGCAAATAAGATTAGCAAGCAAATGGATCACTCCTAGGATGTTAAGCCTAAGTATCAGGAGCACTAGCTCTGATACCAATTGAAAAACACCTAGAGGGGGGTGAATAGGTGTAAGTGCTAATCTAATAAACTTAATGCAAACTAAGTGCGCTAAATGCGGAAGCTAATGCAAATTATGCACAAACTAATACAATACAACAAGTGTACCCGAATTCCCCTTGCGAGGCTCTGGACTAACTCCCCTTGATTCCCCTTGAAATGGGTTGAGGTGCTATGTGAAGCTCTTGTTGGATGAGTATAAGTTAGGCACACACACAAGCAATCCAAGCAATATGAAATATGTGCACACACAATCAAGCCAAGCAATCAAGGATAAATTACAATATGAAAGATGCAAGGCAACTCAAGCGATGTATATAATATGAATGCTATGAAAGTATGATGCTTGTATGAAATGATGCTTGCACAAAGTAAAGAGAGTAAGGGTTAGAGAGACAATGGATCAAACGCTAACACAAAGATTTGTTTCGAGGTTCGAGCACCTTGCTCTACATCCCCGCCTACACCACCGTGTAGGATTTCCACTATCTCAACTCCCACCGAGGGAACCTCTACCGAAGAGGATTTCTTACAACTCTAGGAGTACCTAACTCCTCTCTCAATACAACCTCCACCGAGGCCAACAACAACCAACAACAACACCTCTACCAAAGAGGCTCACAACCAATCTCAATCACCTCACACTTGAGGGATACAAACCAATCACCCGATCACCTCTACCTAAGAGGGATACAACAAGAATAAGGGTGTACAACTTAGAGGTTACAAACAACAACCTCAAAACTCTCTCTTTCTTTCTTTTTCCACAAAACAAAGATCCTAATAGTTTAGGATAGTATGATATAGCTCAAGTGTGGAAAACAAGTGTTTTTGGAAACAAGCAACAAAGAAAAACTACTTGGGAAATCTCTTGTATATGATAGAAAAGAAATACCAAATCAAAATCCCAAAACCTAGTTTTCTTTGATTTTCCAAAAACCCAAAACAATAAAGATTAGAAGTATAAAGCCCAAAAACTTCTTTTTAAAACTCTTTTAAACTCTTCAGAAAACCAGAAATTTTTCTCTTAAAAACCTTGGCCAAAATCCCCAAAGAGATGGGGTTTATATAGCCCCTAGGAAAAACTAGCCGTTAGGCTGATGTGGCAGTCTGACCAACTGCCGGTCGACCGGCCCGGTCGACCGCCAACGGTCAAAAATGTGACCGTTGGGCAATAGCGGTCGACCGGCCCGGTCGACCGAAACAAACCGAGAGCAGAGCTCTCAGACCCGGTCGACCGGCTCGGTCGACCGTCCACTGTGCCTAACAGACGTGCACGTCTGTGCACATCGGTCGACCGACCCGGTCGACCGGCCACTTGGTGCGGTCGACCGGTCCGGTCGACCGAACTGGCCTGGCAGGCACAGTGCAGATCTGCACAGATACGGGATTTGAAAAAGGTCTTTTCACTCAATAAAAATCCCATAAAATCACAGTAAATCTAAAAAATAGTTTTAATCACAATAAAAACTGTTTTTCTAAAAAATTGTTTTTCTAAAACTTGTTTTATCATTTTACTTTGATAACCAAACTTGTGATAAAAATTTCAAGACATATATCAATCATATCAATTCATTTTTGTGTCTTGCCAATTTTATCAAAAACAAAACCTTGTATTTTGTCAAACTTGATTTTTCCAAAACATGAATAGGGATATCAAAATAAGTTTGTTTACCAAGTTAAAGCATGTATGTATAAATAGAAAACATCTACTATACATATAATATATGTAAACTTGTTTTGATCAACTATTCATAAAAACCAAATATCAAATCATAAAACGTGTGTGTTTTGTGCACTTGAGCATATCAACTAAACTAAGCTTTACAAATGGATCTAAAAACTCTATCTAAACTAGGATACCTAAGTCTTCTTGTTGATCTTCCATCTTCAAGTAGACTCGATCCCAAACGCGTGATCCTCCAAGTGCAAAGGTATGATCTTTAAGCTTTGGCACCGGAATCAACATGAAAAGCTTCTAAACTCCTTGTTGAAGCTAATCACCAACTAATATCCTGTTAATGATCTGAAACTTAGAAACACAAGAATATTAGTAAACATAACTACATGAGTGTTGATCATCATCAAAACTAGAGTGGAAGGCCATTGGGCCAACAATCTCCCCCTTTTTGATGATGACAAAACTCATGGAGTTATATATGCATGGATTAAAGTTAAGCTTCAAAGAAGCTCCCCCTTAACTCATGCATCACAATAAACATAATAGATATGCAATGAAAGCACATGATACTAAACAAAAGCATGCATCATATTCTTATTATCTATCCCTATGCATGAGCTTGGTATATGCAAAAACACAATCATGCATATATATATAGAAACAAAACTCAAATTCTTCTCCCCCTTTTTGTCAATCATCAACAAAGGGGTAATCAAAACCATAGATAAAACGAGGGGTAAAAATCTTGCTTCCCCTTTATGTCAATCAAAACAATGCAAACAATGTTCTCCCCCTTTTGTCTAAAACAAAAACAAGGTCAATAAGGGGTGACCATAAACAACATGATACCAATAGATAAATATGTCAATGAAGCATCTTGATACCAATAAACAAGAATCAATATATGTTATATGCTATATACATTCATGAAGAGGAAGACGCTAAGTTAGCTTCCCTACACATATGCATTACATGAAGAAGGGATGACAAGCCCCAATTCACATAACACATATTATGTAATGCATAAGAGGAGATGTGAAGCTCCCCCTACACACGTATATCATATAAAGAAGAGTTGTCAAGCTCCTCAATTTATAATATACTCAACATGAATTTATATGTAAGAGAGATGTTAAGCTCTCCTTGCATATAGGAAATACAAATCAAAACTTTGAATATTTTCTTTAAACAACATTTTGAGATACCAATTGTAATTAAACATAACAAATTACCAATTGTAAAACAACATAACAAATTTTGAATGTCTAAACACAAATTTTGATACCAATTGTAAGAATATATTTCATTTTGAAAAACATATAAACAAACTTGATGTTGATATCATATGTTCAAATTAACAACTTTTGATCGTAAAGAGTGGGAGTACAAATACCAATTGAAATACAAAATCAAATTTTCTCCCCCTTTATGAGATACAAACTAAAGACATGCATAGTCTTGATAACAATTTAAAAGTAATCAATTTAAACAAAATTGAAACTCAAGCACTAGCATAAATACAAACATATATATGTATGAAAGATAGATACCAATAGAAATTGATATACTTGGAATTTAAAGCATACATACATACAAAACATATATGAGTATACAAGAAGATCAAAATGATACCAATTGAAAGAGTTCAATGATACCAATTGACATAACAATAAGTTCAAGTGTATACATCATATTATCTACCACCCAATCATAATTCAAGTTTTAAAGATTTTCAATTTAGGGCATACATGAACATGATCTCCCATCCTACCGCCCTTAGAAGGTAGGGGTTTTCAAAGATAGATTTGAAAATGTAGTTTTGTTTGAAAATCACTACCAAAATGAAGAACACCGCAACTAGTTAAATGGAAAACTTGTTAACTAGCACAAAATCCTTCAAGTAAGGAATAAAACAAAATTGAAATTCACATGATAATCATCACTCTAACCAATAAAGCATAACTCATGAGAAACAAAACATGAGCAATAGATATGAGTGTACAAATAATATGTGAAGATCATAATTATGAAAAATATTTCATTAAGCTCAATTATTCCTTAAAACATAATTCCATCAAAAACATGAAAAATCATATAAAACTCCTTATTTAATCTTCAAGGCATATGTATGTCTAATACAAACTAAGATATACATACATATCCAAAACACAACGAGTCCACAAAATATATGCATTAAGGCACGTGGCTCAAAGGATACTCATGTATAGTCAATAGTTTGGATAAGATGTACATATACATGAAGTTAAATATTGACACAAAATCAAGAGAAACTAAATCTTCATCAAGACAAATTTCATTTCAAGGTATATGTATGAATTGTCAACACAAGAAGTATACATACATAACCCTTAAACACACTTTGAGTCCACAATAGATATTTGCATGAAAGGCAAATGACTCAAGGGGTATACATGTATATCTTCACGTTTGGCAAAATACACATATACATGAAATAAAAACTCAAAATCATCAAACATTTCCAAAAATAGGAATACAAGTTTAACATGTATGAATCATCAAAACTAGACTATATTCACACATCTAATGGGAACAAATAAGCATTCAACCCAAACATACATAGATTTATTTGTGTCCCATTATATGTACAAATATGAATCCTAGTCTTAATGAGAACTAACATCTAAACATGTAATCAAATCATTAAGCACAAGACAAACACGAATATCATTTTGCTAAAACGAAACTCACACAAATTCATCAAAATTCTTTTATTTGTAACAAAGCTTCTAGGTATATGTATGATTCATCCAAATCTAACAATGTACATACATATCCCAATCACAAACGAGTCTATTAAAAGTAATTGCATGAAGGCAAAAGACTCGATGGGTATACATGTATATTTATTAGGTTTGAAATCAAAATACATATACATGAAGTAAAAACATGAAAATAGGCATAGCAAGTATAAATAGAAGAATCATCAATACTAGCTTATACATGTGCATATAGTGGGTACAAATGAGCATGAAGTGCAAACATATAAAAGTCAATTTGTTCTCACTATGTGTACATGCATACATGCAAGTTTTGATAATATCCACATCTAAACTAGTTTATACCACATGAAGTACAAAAACTAGATAAAAATCATCATGAAAAAGCTAAAATCATGATTAATATGTAAATTCACATGTATTAGATTCATGATGTACATTATAGCTAAACAAAAGGTGAGAACACTAAATATGGGTTCATATAAGCAAGTGTGTCTCAAATACTATACATGTATGTCAAGGATCTAATAAACATGGCATGTACATACTAATCCAAAGACAATGAAAAACATGCTATAAAACAAATGAATATGAAAGCATGTAAATAATAATGAGAAGTTTAGGAATCGTTACCAAAGCCTTAGAAGGCAACTTTCCTTGTCTCCAAAACATGGTGGTCCTTTCCACCAAATCTTCCCTTGAAAGTGATGCATCCAATTGATTTCCTTTAAGTACGGAACGCATCCACTCCAAGGTGCCATCACTCTCACGTCATGTGAGAGCCCTCACCTACATCAAATAAAAGAGGGGTGGTCTTTGGTACCCATCTCTTATTGGGTCCATGGGGGTTAGTACCTTCTCTAACCCAAACAAACTTCTTGGCTAAATTTTCAACATGTAAACGATCATAGCAAAATTTAGCAAGATGACCTTTTCGGCCACAATGTGTACATGTGTACACATGAGCATACATGTGAGGAGTGTGTCCGTGAGGAGCATGTGTATGCCGTGTAGGGTGTGCATGCGTAAAAGTTGGAACTTGTTTCTTTCGAACCAAGGATTCCAAACGAGTGTGGTTCATGGCACATTGGCTCATAGTGGAGCCCAAACAATCTACTCTCTTCTTTAACATACAAATATCATCATTTATCTTAGAAGAAGAGGTACATGCATTAGGAGGTGTGTGTGATACTACCCTAGCATGGCAAACATGTGAATCAATCTTAATTTTCAAAGATTCATTTTTCTTAACACAAATGTCTAATTCTTTTGTAATGAAAACAATTTCATTTTTCAAAGACTCATTTTCTCTTAAAACAAATTCAATCTTTGAAGATAAAACATCATTATTTTTCAAAACATTATCACAATCATTTTTATTTTTCAAAAAGTTATTTTCTTTAAGTGCAAGATCAAGTTGAGATTTTAATGAATCCCTCTCATTATAGACCTCAACCTTTTCTTGCAAAACACAATCAAGTCTAGAATGCAAACACTTATTTTCTTTTTCAATTTCTAGACTTTTCTTTTTCAAAATTTTATATTTTTCTATTAATTTTTCACATACTATTGAAAGTTCTTCATTTAGAGCATGGGCATCAATATGATCATTTGAAGAACTAGCATCATCATCACTATCTAATGGAGTTTCCGAGTGTACCTCAGGGAGTCATTCCCTTGGACCATGTAGCATATAGAGTTGGATTCTCCACTAGATTCCTCTTCTTGGATTTGGACTTGAAGCTTGGAGGTGGTGGTTGTTGTCAATTTGTTCCACACTACAAAAGCGGAATCAAAGTTAGAAACACATAAAAGATAATCTTTAGATAAAGTGCTTCTAATGGCCTCTAGGGCTTGTGCATTGGCCCCTATATGATTGCGATCACTAAGGAAGGATTCCTTGGTAATAGCAAGATAGACTTTATGACCTAGGGTTTGCAAATAAACGGTCATCCTAATCTTCCAAACATGAATGTTGGAAGGGTCATACATAGGTGGGGTCATGAAGGCCATGGTAAACTAAATGAATGTGCAAACAAACAAATGCAAATAAGATTAGCAAGCAAATGGATCACTCCTAGGATGTTAAGCCTAAGTATCAGGAGCACTAGCTCTGATACCAATTGAAAAACACCTAGAGGGGGGGTGAATAGGTGTAAGTGCTAATCTAATAAACTTAATGCAAACTAAGTGCGCTAAATGCGGAAGCTAATGCAAATTATGCACAAACTAATACAATACAACAAGTGTAGCCGAATTCCCCTTGCGAGGCTCTGGACTAACTCCCCTTGATTCCCCTTGAAATGGGTTGAGGTGCTATGTGAAGCTCTTGTTGGATGAGTATAAGTTAGGCACACACACAAGCAATCCAAGCAATATGAAATATGTGCACACACAATCAAGCCAAGCAATCAAGGATAAATTACAATATGAAAGATGCAAGGCAACTCAAGCGATGTATATAATATGAATGCTATGAAAGTATGATGCTTGTATGAAATGATGCTTGCACAAAGTAAAGAGAGTAAGGGTTAGAGAGACAATGGATCAAACGCTAACACAAAGATTTGTTTCGAGGTTCGAGCACCTTGCTCTACATCCCCGCCTACACCACCGTGTAGGATTTCCACTATCTCAACTCCCACCGAGGGAACCTCTACCGAAGAGGATTTCTTACAACTCTAGGAGTACCTAACTCCTCTCTCAATACAACCTCCACCGAGGCCAACAACAACCAACAACAACACCTCTACCAAAGAGGCTCACAACCAATCTCAATCACCTCACACTTGAGGGATACAAACCAATCACCGATCACCTCTACCTAAGAGGGATACAACAAGAATAAGGGTGTACAACTTAGAGGTTACAAACAACAACCTCAAAACTCTCTCTTTCTTTCTTTTTCCACAAAACAAAGATCCTAATAGTTTAGGATAGTATGATATAGCTCAAGTGTGGAAAACAAGTGTTTTTGGAAACAAGCAACAAAGAAAAACTACTTGGGAAATCTCTTGTATATGATAGAAAAGAAATACCAAATCAAAATCCCAAACCTAGTTTCTTTGATTTTCCAAAAACCCAAAACAATAAAGATTAGAAGTATAAAGCCCAAAAACTTCTTTTAAAACTCTTTTAAACTCTTCAGAAAACCAAAATTTTTCTCTTAAAAACCTTGGCCAAAATCCCCAAAGAGATGGGGTTTATATAGCCCCTAGGAAAAACTAGCCGTTAGGCTGATGTGGCAGTCTGACCAACTGCCGGTCGACCGGCCCGGTCGACCGCCAACGGTCAAAAATGTGACCGTTGGGCAATAGCGGTCGACGGCCCGGTCGACCGAAACAAACCGAGAGCAGAGCTCTCAGACCCGGTCGACCGGCTCGGTCGACCGTCCACTGTGCCTAACAGACGTGCACGTCTGTGCACATCGGTCGACCGACCCGGTCGACCGGCCACTTGGTGCGGTCGACCGGTCCGGTCGACCGAACTGGCCTGGCAGGCACAGTGCAGATCTGCACAGATACGGGATTTGAAAAAGGTCTTTTCACTCAATAAAAATCCCATAAAATCACAGTAAATCTAAAAATAGTTTTAATCACAATAAAAACTGTTTTTCTAAAAAATTGTTTTTCTAAAACTTGTTTTATCATTTTACTTTGATAACCACTTGTGATAAAAATTTCAAGACATATATCAATCATATCAATTCATTTTTGTGTCTTGCCAATTTTATCAAAAACAAAACCTTGTATTTTGTCAAACTTGATTTTTCCAAAACATGAATAGGGATATCAAAATAAGTTTGTTTACCAAGTTAAAGCATGTATGTATAAATAGAAAACATCTACTATACATATAATATATGTAAACTTGTTTTGATCAACTATTCATAAAAACCAATATCAAATCATAAAACGTGTGTGTTTTGTGCACTTGAGCATATCAACTAAACTAAGCTTTACAAATGGATCTAAAAACTCTATCTAAACTAGGATACCTAAGTCTTCTTGTTGATCTTCCATCTTCAAGTAGACTCGATCCCAAACGCGTGATCCTCCAAGTGCAAAGGTATGATCTTTAAGCTTTGGCACCGGAATCAACATGAAAAGCTTCTAAACTCCTTGTTGAAGCTAATCACCAACTAATATCCTGTTAATGATCTGAAACTTAGAAACACAAGAATATTAGTAAACATAACTACATGAGTGTTGATCATCATCAAAACTAGAGTGGAAGGCCATTGGGCCAACAATCTCCCCCTTTTTGATGATGACAAAACTCATGGAGTTATATATGCATGGATTAAAGTTAAGCTTCAAAGAAGCTCCCCTTAACTCATGCATCACAATAAACAATAGATATGCAATGAAAGCACATGATACTAAACAAAAGCATGCATCATATTCTTATTATCTATCCCTATGCATGAGCTTGGTATATGCAAAAACACAATCATGCATATATATATAGAAACAAAACTCAAATTCTTCTCCCCTTTTGTCAATCATCAACAAAGGGTAATCAAAACCATAGATAAAACGAGGGTAAAAATCTTGCTTCCCCTTTATGTCAATCAAACAATGCAAACAATGTTCTCCCCTTTTGTCTAAAACAAAAAACAAGGTCAATAAGGGGTGACCATAAACAACATGATACCAATAGATAAATATGTCAATGAAGCATCTTGATACCAATAAACAAGAATCAATATATGTTATATGCTATATACATTCATGAAGAGGAAGACGCTAAGTTAGCTTCCCTACACATATGCATTACATGAGAAGGGATGACAAGCCCCAATTCACATAACACATATTATGTAATGCATAAGAGGAGATGTGAAGCTCCCCTACACACGTATATCATATAAAGAAGAGTTGTCAAGCTCCTCAATTTATAATATACTCAACATGAATTTATATGTAAGAGAGATGTTAAGCTCTCCTTGCATATAGGAAATACAAATCAAAACTTTGAATATTTTCTTTAAACAACATTTTGAGATACCAATTGTAATTAAACATAACAAATTACCAATTGTAAAACAACATAACAAATTTTGAATGTCTAAACACAATTTTGATACCATTGTAAGAATATATTCATTTGAAAAACATATAAACAAACTTGATGTTGATATCATATGTTCAAATTAACAACTTTTGATCGTAAAGAGTGGGAGTACAAATACCAATTGAAATACAAAATCAAATTTTCTCCCCCTTTATGAGATACAAACTAAAGACATGCATAGTCTTGATAACAATTTAAAAGTAATCAATTTAAACAAAATTGAAACTCAAGCACTAGCATAAATACAAACATATATATGTATGAAAGATAGATACCAATAGAAATTGATATACTTGGAATTTAAAGCATACATACATACAAAACATATATGAGTATACAAGAAGATCAAAATGATACCAATTGAAAGAGTTCAATGATACCAATTGACATAACAATAAGTTTCAAGTGTATACATCATATTATCTACCACCCAATCATAATTCAAGTTTTAAAGATTTTCAATTTAGGGCTACATGAACATGATCTCCCATCCTACCGCCCTTAGAAGGTAGGGGTTTTCAAAGATAGATTTGAAAATGTAGTTTTGTTTGAAAATCACTACCAAAATGAAGAACACCGCAACTAGTTAAATGGAAAACTTGTTAACTAGCACAAAATCCTTCAAGTAAGGAATAAAACAAAATTGAAATTCACATGATAATCATCACTCTAACCAATAAAGCATAACTCATGAGAAACAAAACATGAGCAATAGATATGAGTGTACAAATAATATGTGAAGATCATAATTATGAAAAATATTTCATTAAGCTCAATTATTCCTTAAAACATAATTCCATCAAAAACATGAAAAATCATATAAAACTCCTTATTTAATCTTCAAGGCATATGTATGTCTAATACAACTAAGATATACATACATATCCAAAACACAACGAGTCCACAAAATATATGCATTAAGGCACGTGGCTCAAAGGATACTCATGTATAGTCAATAGTTTGGATAAGATGT